>KI915044.1:9291793-9548689 GCA_000473445.2 Anopheles farauti
GGAGGGAGAGAAAGATCATTCCGAACTTTATAAAAAGCATACCTGGTAAACGATCTTTGTACGCGTTCAATGCGATCGATATGGATCTGTGCCGTAGGGGCCAAGATAACAGCGCCATACTCAAGCACCGATCTGACCAGCGAACAGTACAAAGCCTTCAAACATTCAGGGCGAGTAAAGTCACGGGCAATCCGCTTCAGCAAACCCAGTGTTTTGCGGGATCTACATATCATACTATCGATATGGACTCGGAACGTTAGCGCCGAATCAATCCAGATACCTAGGTCCTTGACGACTGACACACGGGTAATAGGAATGTTATCCAACGAATACAAATAAGGAATAGATGTGCGGGAACGGGAAAAAGATATTACATTAAACTTTTCAACACAGAGTGTAAGTAGGTTACGAGAACACCACAAGGAAAAGTTATCAAGATGCGATTGGAGCAATGCACAATCACTAGGGGATGAGACGGGATAAAAAATGTTAAGGTCATCTGCGTAACACAGAAAACACTCAGGAGGTAAAACAGAGGACACATCATTAATAAACAGAACAAACAGCAAGGGGCTAAGGACACTCCCTTGTGGTACGCCGGCACTAGAGAGGAACGAATACGACAGCATACCTTTGAATTTGACTGAATACGAACGAAGAAACAACATTTATCCACGATAAGTTAGACGCAGGTTTGTTTAGGATGAGTTTGGAAAGGCTTATCAGTGTGGTTTAGAAGCAGCAGAAGCTGAATTTAAATCCTAGATAGAGCACCTAGATAGATAATCAACTGGACTCAACGTCCACGACATGGAGCTCTGACCACTTCTAATCGGTTATCCGGTAAATTAACGACAAGAATTCGATATTCTATAGTAAGTCATCCAGAAATATGCGACATTCCCATGCACCAACTCGTTCGCGACGCCAACACAGCATTATGGATTCAATTATTTGGTTTGTGAAAGCAACGAAGAATATTTCGAAGTGCAACTAAAAAAACTTTTCACATGCAGGATGCCACAAAATCACGCGATTCAGTAGGCTGATTGAAAACTTCACATATAAACCAAGTATCCTGGAGAGTGAAAAGGAAAAGGAAAGATTTTAAGAGAGTAATAAAAAGACATCAACAAACTGATATGGAGTGAAAGAGAGAGAGAGAGAGATAGAGAGAGAGAGAGGTAAAGAGAGAAAACACAATGAAAAAAATTGCAAAAAATTTATATTATCAGCATTGTAGAATACTTAGATATGCCGAAATTATTCAAAAATATTTTGATACAGCATTCATCATAAACACATATTTTTAAATAATGCTAAAGCTCAATTCTTAAATATTGTCTACCTTTTCAAATCAAAGCCCCTCGGATGCTATGATGCATACCACTAGAACACAACTCTTCACTCCCGCACGACTTACAATTTATTGTAGCAGTTTTGCTTCCAAAACGCAGTGGTTTGAGATGAAAAAAAAGATAAATAACTAATAACTAACATTCTTGCTTCTCTGCACCACTGATTTCTCATCGAATGTCTGGCCCACAATCTCGAGCTTTTTGCTTCCTTTATACGTTTGCCGCCTTTACCTCCAATACACAGCTTCCACCTTTTACCGCCACACTACTAATGTTGAGCCAACTTTTCGTTCTAACCGATTTCCCCCTGACCTCGTAAAGAATTTGAAAAGCAATTCATAACAATACAACTTTTCCGCTTGCCAAAGTTGGAAAAAGTCATTTTTTACACTTAATGCCGATTCGGATGCCGTTCTTCTTTTGCAACGTTTTAATCATTGCGTCTCCTGTATGAGTGTGTGTGTGTGTGAGCGCGCGGGCGCGATCCTGCTCATTTCGTTTCATTTTTTTCCAACATTAAGCGGAGTATAAGATTGCCGGGATTGGGATGTTGCGTTCAGCGAAAGGGAAACAGAGGGCCGGGCCGGGATCGGGATTCCATGAACGCTCGCAGAACAATGAACGAAAAATGCTTATGCCAGTGGTAAATATTGATTGGAAAAGTTTGCCGTCCCATATTTCGTGCCAAGTTTATTCAATCAAAGAGCGGAATAAAAACTAGCGGCCAAATTTGTGGCAAGAAATAATTATTTTTTAAACGTTTCCACTGCATCCGCGAACCGAATTCACAAGCTGATTTAATCGTGCCGTTACGGTTGGCGTGCTGCCGCTGCAAAAGATGCTTAAAACACTAAATATTACCCTAAAAACATTTGATGCTCAAAATGAATTGATTAAGAAGCATTCCTAAAACTAACATAATAGACAGATAGTTTTCTGCCCTTCAACAAACTTCATGTCGTGCCCGGCACACATACTCCATCTCCACACGCTCAGGGCAAAGAAATTAAATGATGCGCTTCACTAGCTTTCAATCATCATAAATCATTCTAACGCGTTCGTCAAACATGGGTTTTAATCTGGTTATTAATTAAAGTGACACTTTTCAGTGCGAAATGTACTGCTGTCTTGCACGAGAGCCCCATTCGATCCGTGGTGCTGTTGATTTAATGACTTTCCCCTAATGATGGATACTAATCCCCGGCGCAAACTATCCAATTTGATAATCATCGGAAGCACCAAGCTTACCATCCTACTTTCGAGCCCAACCGCCTCTCCAAATGAATATTGCATTTGATTCATATTGACAACACTGTTTAATGTTCATCACCGGTAACAGGTCGCTAATGACAGGCAGCATATGCCTGCGATACGTGCGAAAGGAACTCCTAATGCAATAATCGTCAAGAGTATCGAACTGTTAATCCCCGTCTATCTGGTCGAAAATACTGGTTCTTCAATTAAGCAGGGTAGCACATGAAAAGTGAAGTTTGGAGTTTGAAGTAGCACACTTGTTCAGTCTCGAGTAATATCGTTGAATAGTCGACTCTGTGTCGAGACACTTTATGTTAAAGCAGGTTGTATGGAAGGCTATTAGAAAGGTTTTGCGGTATAAAATAACGCTTCATTTGCTTACTAGTTGGGTAATACTATTTCAACGAACTTTGTTAAAGTGACACTGATGGCAACCCATACGTACCTTTCCCTCACACACATGCTTTCAACGAACATCATTAAGTTTTTTCTTACCCATCCTTCCCACCCACCGCAACTTCCTGCCGGTGCGGCGAACGAAGTGATAGACAATCTTTCCGGGCTTAAAAAATCTGACTACACATCCGACACATTACATAATTTGCAACCATAAACATCAATTTGTGTGTGTACCGCCGTGCAAACCATTTCCCCCCGGGGAAGAGAATAATCAAAATCTCATTTCCGCAACCAAACCTTCCCAGCCCGGCCAGCCATCTCCTGGATGGTGGATAAGGATAGGTGAAGTGGGGAAAAAAATATGGTTTCCTTGCATGACACTCCTGCTGCTGTTCGTCCTGCTGCCCTGCACTGCAATGCTCTGTTGATGATATTTCTGGCGATCATTTCCCTCCGACGATCGTCCATCTATTACAGTCCTCCAAAACATACCGCCAAATAGCACGACAGCTACTGTCGTTAATCTACCGCTGACAAAAAGCTTTATAGCGCTCGGCACAAATATGCCATCGCACACCCACTACCGTACCCCTCCACCGGCATTACCTCTCCCGTGAGTGTTCTTGTGTCGAATTTCACTAAACACTTGCCAACATCGTGTCCCGACTGCTGCCCCTGGTCGGCGCTCAGCTAAGCAGCGATGCATTCGGATGAACACTTCCAGCCAGCACGTCATACGCTGGGTGGCACCTAAAAACATAACGCCCTCGCACACAGCAACTAACAACCCTTACCACCGAACCCTCAGCCGGCCCGCCGAACCCGAGTGAAATGGCCACATCGCCGCTCTCCCGAAAATGCTCGCCAACAAAAAAAAAAAAAAACAACTATTTTTGCATCATAAATCAAAACAGCAACGATACATCACATCACATCGTGATACACTTTCGCCTCAGATTGCCCATCAACCCCATGTGAGCGGAAGTGCCATCTTCCCCGCGTCATCCCGTTGCTCCCCCGTTGCAAACGTCCCCCGCGGGGTCGAAATCGCGGTGAACAAAAGAGTTGCAGTTATTAATCATAATATACAGCCCCAGCGCCCAGCTCGCATATATTCCGAAAGCAATTTTTAATGTCTTCGTGCGCCTTGCGCCCGGGCTGACTGATGCTTCCGGTAGCCAAGTCAAACGTCGGGCTGTCCGAGCATCATCTGGAACGCGCACCCGGGGAGAGGTTTGGTTGTCCGTGGCACGTTGCAGTCGCACGGTGGCGATTGTTGCGATTGCAGCACTTGTCGTGCGAGCGAACGCAGACGCTTGTACTACACCGTTATTGTACGGTTTCATGGCGGGTCGGCAGCTGCGTTGACGGTGCGAAATGGAACCAGGCAACGGTGGAAGTAAAACAGCAGAAGCGGAGCAAGGGTGGCCTGTTAGCGAAAGTGAATTGGTAGTCCTGAAAAGTTGAACACGATTTTCCTTATAATGCACTAGACTGAAATTGAAGACCGACAATGTATTCTTACTGCGTCTAATAATTTACATTAATTACTCAACCATCTTAGTATTTTAGAAGTTTTCTGCATTCATTTCATTTTTCTGCATTGCATTCATGATTGATATAACAACGAGATTATTATAAAAGAGACAATTGATATAGAAAAAATTGAGCGTACACTGCAATTTTGCACAATTTTTGTAAGGAAAATTTGGAAAGATTGTCTTATTCAGACGATTCCCATACAAATTAAATCCTCACAATACTTGCATCTTACAAACACTCTGAAACTGAGCTTTTCATCATTTTTTAGAGGTACAGCGCTTGTTTATAATTTAAATTTATTCGCCATGCCACCATAAACAGATCGAAAATTCCGTTGGAGAAATTTTCAATACTGATGTTAAGATAAAAATATAGGTCAATAATCATTTTGTGTATTTTTACATCGTTCATATATTTATACCGATGCTAAAATGGTTTTTATTTCCGTAAATTCAAATAGCGAATCCTGATGCAGACTTTTGAAATAAACTATAATGTTTGATTGCAATAGTTTGAGCTTTGATGGTCGTAAGAAATATGTAAATAAAACTTAGTTAAGACATGGATTTGTATAGTTCTTATCGATTTTGAACCATAAAAGATCAAAGCTGCAAAAGAGTTGAAAAGAGTTGAAATCTTTACTAGTTCTTGCTAAAAAGTAAAAATTTGGTTTTTTGTGTTGAAACTTGAATAAATTTAATCATATTTACGCAGCAAATAGAAACTTCAACCAGATTTAGCTAAAATATATGAGAAGTCTTACACGTTCGTTCTGTCTGTATTTGATTCCGACTCGACGCAGAAACCATTTTTTTTAGCTGTTGCTGTTTCTTATTAAAAGCGCTCTTTTAGATACAGTTCAATCGCAGTCATTACAAAAGTGAATAATGATTTAAGTAAAAATGTGTTTTGGTTCAATAAAAAACGTTCGTGGGAAAGGAGATGGTAATGAATGTGATTAGGACAAAACTTATCAACGAAAAAGCGTATTCAGAAATAAATTCAGAACATAATTGATTGAGAAAACAAAAAAAAAAGGTATTGTGATTAAACTGGTACAAAGTACCTGGTACAATGCTCCATTCGCGTTCAGTCTCGTGCGAAACAGTGGTAAGACACATTTTCTACGACACATTTCATCGTTCCCAACCGGCAGCACAGCACTTTTGTTACGCTTTCCTTGGCAAAAAAGGGAACGAGCAAAGAGAGAAAGAACTAAGCCATACAAGTCGCGTTTTCAGGCTGTCGCTGCTCGTTACTGACGGGGAGGTGTCTTCTAACCGATACATTCCGGGAGAGAGATAAAAACCAGAACGGAAAAGCCATAATCCAAGCGTGGAGAAATTATTGCACTTTCGAAATTATGATTTATGCCACCATCACACACCACTAGTAACGGCCGGTATCGGAGGGCAGGGCAGGCCGGTTGCATGTTTGGCTCGATCTTGTCATGCGTTCCAGCCCGACCGCGCACACACACACTCACTCGCACACTCGAAAGCGCACGCAAATTGCACTGTCTATTTATTTATGGGCCAGGAAAGTTGCTCAATTGTTGCTTGCGCCGCGTGCAGCCAGGCTCGTTTTATTCTGCTACCATTCGCACCCAGCGCTCGGCATTCCGGCCACGGGGTGGCTCGAGTGGCGTATCATGTTTGAGGGATATAAATTCTTATCCCACCACTGCTTCGGCTGCCATAAACCGGGCACTTTCGGAATTCTTGCTGAAAGTTTTGCCACCACCCGGGTGACCATTAGTTGCCCCGGGGGAAGCAGAGTGTGAGCTGCGCTGATGAATATCTCGCCAGCACGTGAAATTCATTTCCATCAGGTGTACTAAGTTGAAAAATTATGGAAACAACCATCTCCCCCCCCCCCCCAAACTACCGGACGGAAGGGGCACATTTTGCACCCTACGGGTAGCGATAAATCGGCGTGCATTGCCACCGCTCACTCTACCCCGTTCGGTGAGCCGGGGGCGGGATGGAGGGAAAGGTAAAAGAATTACATTGAGCTGAATCGAGCGTGGCTTAAGGCATGCCACTTCCATCTGTGCACGGGCACCGGTCTTGCACTTGCATTCAACCATTTCCGAGTGGGTTTCATTTTTCACGCGTATTTTTTACTTTATTTTTATTATTTTTTTTTTTGTTTTCTCCACCCACCACGAACCGGCCAGCGGTGGCTTGATTCATTATGAAACAACGTAACACATCGACAAAACGAAACATTTTTCAGCCCTCCAGAGCTGATTTACCCGCTCGTTGACCTTTCGGTTGCACGCGTTGCATTTTTGTGCAATTATTTCTGTGCAATTTCGTTCGCAATTAAACTTGGCACGGTCGGCGTACGGGCCACACGCTCGTAGATGGTCGCTCAGTCGGCAACAATAATAATAATAATAATAATTACTGAATTTATTGCATTCGTGGGCTAAAATTTACGATCGATTGAATCGAATCAATTAATCAATTAATAAATTATGGCATGTTTGCCATTCGGCTTCAAAATTAAAAAAAAAAACGAATAAGCAACTGAGAAAGAACCTCTCGATTGATGAAAAATCTTTACGCTGCAGCAGTTGAAGTCGGTTAGCCATTTTTACTACTATTCCGAGCAGTGGAGGGAAAGATTTCGATTGTAAAACTTTTGAAGGTTTTTTTATTTTTTTATAAAAAGAGCGTTAACATTTATTTATACTCTTTCTAATCATTCTTTCTATAGAAGATAGATGTCTACTAAAAGTTAAAAACGTCGTTCTGAAATACTCACCAATTATTCTCTTAGCCATGGTTGGCTATGGTTATCCATCCACGAATGTAACCGATTTCGATCTGCCTATGTTACCGTCAGGATATAAGCTCCATTTGGTGGAGCTGAGTATTTCAGATACTCTAAGTCCACAGAGGTTCATTCCCTCTTCAAGGGACCCGGATGGAGTAGTCATAACGTTGCCAATCTTTCACAAAACAGAGCCGAAACCACAATCCGATCTGAGCCGTTTCTCCTAGCCAGGAGTGACTAACCAGCTAGAGTGGTATAAATTTATTTAGAGAGTCGATAACATGAGTCGTCACACCAACAATATAAATTGCAATAAAGATGTGAGAAATTGGGAAAAGAAAGAGAGAAAGAGAGAAGTTTACTCCACACACTTTGCTAACACACCACCATCGAATATAACTCAAAACACTCTCTGTAGTGTCCGTAGAGATACACTGGCCGTACTCGGGTGTAGTATTCATGCTAGGTCTGGAATTTTCCCATTCGCAAAGGTTTATGAAATTACAAGAATGCACGATTCTCCTCATGAACTTGATGCTTCGATTGTTGTTGTCCGAAGTTATTATCATATCGAAGTATCAGAACTTCTACAATACATCCAAATCGTCGCCTGAAGCGGAACTTGAGCTTTGCTCCCCACGAAGACCCTACCACGTTCAAAATTACTATTAATTTGTATCAAAATGCTATCAATCAAAATCAAAATCAAAATTATTATCAAAATCACTATCAATTTGTATCAAACGTCCACGATCTGGGGCGATTAATTTTGTAACTAGAAGGCGCCATTGATGCGAACTGAGTTGTTTGAGAAAAGGGGCTTTAGGACGAGACAGCGGTAGAAACTTTCTTTTCCAGCCTGACCAGCCAAGCCAATGGACTGTTTTTTAGTTAGTTTGTCGATTGCAATAAAATAACCAAAAAACCGAAGGCAAAATTCCCCTTTTTTAATTGGTTCTGGTCTTTGCATTTGCAACAATTACAACTAAACAAGTATTTCGTTGTATTGATTATTAGTTCAATAGGCGGCGTACGTTTTAGAAGGTGGTTAACCTCTCACTCCTCTGCAGATATTCATCCGTTGATGTCTATGTCGTTCGCAAAGCCCAGAAATTGAATACAACGGTCGTGGCTGGAGCTTTGAGCTCCTTCAAAAGATATGTTGAATGACGAATACTTAGCCGTTCTACCTAAGTCCCTGAGGTAAAACTGGAACTCATACAATATTATGTTTGACATTCTCACCTTGTACTGCTCAGCATCTATCGCCACTTTCTCCAAATGCCTCATCATTTCACATAACCTTCACTTACGTTACTATAAACCTTATTGGATAGGGTGTGAGTAGATCTGGTGTTTTCGGTATTTCTGAATTTTATGATGCATTCCAGAAATTATAGAATACCATAGAATACAAATACATTTTCCAACAATAAATATTATTTTAACAACCACAACATTTTTATATCCATGGGATATCATTTTTTACATTACAAGAAACAGCATAATAGCATTATAAATTATTTTTATCGCATACATCAAACCATGATAGAAACGTACAATAACTTGACATCTTAACTCAAATTCGCTTGAATTAATCAACATCAAGACGGCAACGATTCCTACCACTCGATGCTCCGAAGTCCTAACAAATGAAATTTTGCTCCATTTCGGGTCTTTGCAGACAACTGAGATGCACGCATACATTGTGTGCGGTTAACCGCAAACGCATCATCGCTATCGAACCGGCTGCAACTGATACAGTTGGACAAAACTATCACCCAAAACCGCTTGTATCGAATTATTTGTTACTTTGTTAGCGCAGCGCCATCCGTTCGCTGTGGCCGTTTTTGCGCTCGTGATTACGCATCGACCACAGAACATTTGTGTCCATGTTAAGGGCTACTGTGAGGGTGTATGGGGTGTTGCACACGAACTAACCGCACCTCAGCTTTCGCTAAAGCCTGGCACATTTATGCCTGCATACCATCATTATGCACCGGGACCGGGCCGGTGCGTCACGCACAACATGCCATAGTAGGATGAAATTTTCGGTTTTAGTGGTTTGCATCTGGTTTGTACATCGATGATTTCTTTTCTCATTAGAAACATGTCTCTACAACGCACGGCTCAATTAGGTACAGTGGTAATGTTACCGGTAAATAATTTATCATCTCATGAGCTAAAATTCAGAGAAAGGGGAAAAAATTACATTGGCCCGTAATGGAGTTTCAAGTTTGCCGGCCATGAATAATACATTAATACGATTTTAGGACATTCTTCTAACTGAATGTATCACTGGTAGTCAGCATAAAATATAGAGCACGTAGATATGAATTGTCTATTTTTGTTAGAAAGGACGACAATATTCTACTTTAAAAAATATATTACTCATTACTCGAATTCATCCAACACATTCCCAGCTTCCAACCATACACCGATGATTTTAGGTTCGCCAAACGATTCATTCTAGTCAACTAGTTCATTCATTGAGAAATTAAAATGTAGGGTTTTTCCAATTTTTATTTAAAGTATTTTATTTTTGTGATGCTACATCATACATCATAGTCGTATTTGATAAATAAATCATGTTCATGTTGCTACTTCCACGTTACATTAACCGCAATCTCCCGATGAATTCACTCGTTTGAACCAAGAGTGCGTTGTGTCCCGACCTACGTTTCTATAGTTACAAAAACCTTCCAAATCATGGGCATCAATTTTGGTTCTTAGCTTTCTTTTATGGTAAAGGCATTCTTTCGCAAGAATTGTTTTCATGTGCATCTGGTATAGCTTATTTTCTTCTAATAAGCAATCCTTTTCGTTTTCGCTCAGACTTTTGTCTCAGCTTTGTCTGCGCCCGTGTTAATAAATATTAGGTTCAGACAATGGTGGTCTTCTGTTCTTTAACAAAACTTTAAATACATCTGCTATTTCTTTCCACGGTGTTCTTAAAAGACACAGGTTCTCCGTGCCCAGGTGACCACACCGCACCATTCCTTTTCCCTTCGTGTTACCAAAAACCAATGCGTTAACAAAAAACAACAAAACTGTCATGTCAACGACTGTGCGACGTGTCATAACGCGGTCTTGTGATTGTAAAAAGAGGAAACATCAACAAAAAACGATTTCCCAAGACACTTTTACTTTCGGTTTTACAAACACCACCCAAGATGCCCATGAAAGAGAACATAAAAATCACCATTACGTGTTGGGAGAGGGAGACCGAAACCTTAATCGAATGCATTCCCAAATCAACTGTGGAGCGTTTTTGCCCCGAGCCGGACATCCCACGAGGATGGCCAGAGAACAGTTACTTTTCTGTTTTTGTTTTTTTTTCGCACACTTTCCTTTCCACCCGCTCTGGGACGTAAATCATTTTCCAGAGTATAAATCTTTACACAACGACATAAACAATTTATGACCTGCTCAAGAAGGGCAGGCCGGTTTTCCTTCCACTTCGGTCATTGCAGAGGACAGGAAAGAGAAAGAAAAAGAAAGAGAGAGAGAGAGGGATGGATAGATAGAGAGTGCGACTCATACATACCACCTGACCGAGTGGGAGTACTGCAGTTCGTTGTGTGTGAGTGGACAGGAACGTACCACTAGAAAAAGGCCTCCAGTGAAAGCATTAAATAAACGAAATGAATTCTTATGTGTAATATGGCTGGTTCTACTAGCGCGAAACACGAATGCGTGACCGGTACACCATTTCATTACATGTCATTTCCCTAAACGCTACGTGTGAGTCCTTTTTTTACATTCCCATTTCAAATCTTATCACCAGTACCTTATCAGGTCGTCGATATGAAAATTCATTATTGTAACACGCCTGCAAAAAAAAATGTCCGCTCCGGGCTTTTAAATTTGTACTCATAAATTCAAGCACTTTTGCTGGAGCGAAATAAGCAAGGTACGTAGATGAATCGTTCCCATTTGAACGGCTTTAACTAGGCTGTGTTTACAAAAAACTTACTCCATATTATTGTGATCTTTTTATAAATATTATTTTCAAAAAGTGACTTAAAATACTGAGAAACGATATTCAAAGGTAAAACTCATTACATAATAAACAAACTCTTTTTTATATTTTTAATTGGGTTTCTGCCTTGTCAAATGGGTAAAAAGTTTATGTATTTTATCATTTGGTTTATTACTTCGCGCTTGCCTTGGACATTATTATATACTAAAGGAAGAAATAAGGAAGATCCGCATAGGATAAGGATCCGATAAGGATGAGAAAAGACGGAATCGAAAGCAGGAGATGGAGATTTTGTAATTAAACAGATGACGTGACAGGTTAAATTCCGGGTTTTGTAGTATTACAAAAATGTTTCTCATTACGGCTATTTACCGATTTGACTCTGTAGGACCCACTAGAGGCGCTACGTTTAACTGTGATGCGTTTATGAGTTTATGAATGTTTTGTAACCTATGATTATTTTCAATATAAATTGCCATTGAAAATTTGAGTGAAGGAACATGCAGCACTTGAGTGAAATTGAAAAATATAAACAGACTTAAATGTAAAAACTTACAAAGAATATCAATGTTTCGCCAAATTACAGGGTTTTTCAAATAGTTTTGAAGATTTCCTATGCGTTCTGCAAATCATAATGTTCAATTTGTAATATCTTGCTTTCAATGATGAAATGATTAATGATTTTGTATAAAGGTGATTTAGTTGATATTGATAAAAAATACTATTTAGTATTAGAAGATTCAATTAAACTAAGCCAAATAAACTATTTGTGCTTGAAAATGACACCTTTAACTTGGATGGAAACCTCTGAAATATTTGAAATATCGAGAATCATTCAGAGATGCAAGAAAACGCAGTGGATATTTTTTTATTATTATATATCTTGGATAATGACGTCAATCGCTCTCTCCCGATTCGAATGGATTTTCGACGGAATGCTGTTTTAGGTACCTTAAACAACAATATCTGCTAGGTAGAGGAACATTTTAGCAGCTTTTAAGCCATTTACATGACGCATTACATTCCACAAAGCATCAAACTTTCTTCCACCAGACCGAGCTGCTCGTTACGCTCGTTTTACGAACTTCACTTTTTAAAGCTTCAACAATCTCTCGATTGAAAACAAAAACAATCCATCCGGCAATGCGATCCCGGCCGAAGCCATTGGGCATAATTCATTTCAAAGCATTCCACATCCTTTCGATCGGGTAAGCCGCTTCGACGAATAAAGGCCGACCTCGTTGTTGCGTGATGCGATGGACGGCGTCACGCAGCGAAATAAAAAAAAAATGATGCTGACATCTGTCCTCCGGTTCCCCGGAGGCGCTCGATTCCGTGCGCGGAGATGAAATTCCAACGGCACAGAACGCAAATACGGCTCGATGCTGCGAGCCACCTCATCCAAACGGTTCGCGGTTAAAAGGGAGAACGTGTTTGGGGTACGTTAGGCCGAGCAGCGAAAGCTCCTCCTACAGCCAACCCAACCGGGATGGGATTTGAGAATAAATGTTATTCGCTTGATGTTAATATGTAAACAGGATTGTTGAACCAAAAGCGCAGCGCCGGCCAGCCGCCCAAAGCCGTGAGTGGCTACAGGAGCTGCAGGAAACCGAAGGATTGTGAGGGCAAAGAGCCGCTTCATTTTAGCCATTGTTAGCGATAGCTGATCCACCGAAAAACCGGCTGCCAGCGAGGGAGTTTTCTTTTTCGGGCGCACGGCTCTCGCCACACAGCATCGGTGAATGAGATGTCCCGGTTTTCCATGCGGACCACCGGGATCGCCCAAGATTTATGGGGCACTATGGGGCTTGTGTGAGCCGTGTGTGTGTGTGTGTGTCGACGAGGCCACCATGTAACGATGGGCCCACCGAAAACATGCGCCCCAAATGTACGCGATATGCCTTCAGCTCATACACGTCACATCATGCATAAAGTTTGAGCTACGTTCGAACGGAAAGCCCACACGCAAGATGAGTACGCATATTCCTCGCGACATTTGTGTTTTCGTTCTTTTTTTCCCCGGGTAGGTTGGGGTGCAGTTTTTTTTTTTGTTTTTTTGCTCTGCCATACCCTTCCCGAGTTTTGTTTCGCCTTTGTTGTTCGTCCCGCGTGTGACCGTGCAAGAACGGCGGCCTGCCGAACCGAGCCGGCCAGCTAAATGGATCGTTCAGTAGGCCGGCGGCTTGCCGGCAAACACCCGAGTGCGAGTGTGTGGAAGCGCTAAAATGGTGGAAATAAAGCATTGCTTCGTAAACGATACACGAAACTTTTCAAATTGAATAATGAATAAGAAAAATTGAAACACAAATCAAAGCCCAACCTCCATTTCACCCGACATGATGATGGATGAACGTGGCAGTCGACGGTGAAGAATTTTTAAATTCATACGAACACGAAACGCGCATTCGATGGGAAAGTGTTTTTTTTTTCTGCGGTTTTTATATGCGGCGGCTCTTTGTTGTGCCGCGAACGAAAAGGCGTGTGCTGTTTTCGGGTGGGGAACTGGAAAGTGCGTGATACGCTCGGATCATTTGTGTGAATAATGCTTATTGTGAGCGAAGAGCAGTTGTCTGAAAACTATTGATGGTGTTTCATAAAAAAGGGGTATTGTTTCGAACGTACAATCATTTATCGTTAAATCGTGCCTGTAAATTGAATAAGCCAGTTTTAAAATAACTCTTTATTTGCTACATTTACACAAAATAATACGGGATGAGATGAGATTCGTTGTGATTGGAAAACAACATGCAACAATGAGACGAAGCTCAATAAACAAAAAGCCCAGCAAAACCATTTATTGATAAATCTTGCAAGTAAATTGAATAAGCCTGTTTCAATAAAACACTTTATTCGCTACGTTTAGACGAAATAATATGGGATGAGATCAGATTCGTTGTGATTGGAAAACAACATGCAACAATGAGACGAATTTCAATAAGATGATTCAATAAGATATTCAACATACAAATTCAATATACACCGCCAAAAATCTGGAAAATAAATGGAACATAATTTAGGTACTTTATTGTTCAATAAAAATCAATTATCAATTATTTTAAATCAACCATCAAAATCTCAATAACTATTTGTTTCAAATTAAAAAAATGGATCTTTTCAGCTTGGTGTTGATTTTCAGGTAAAGTTTTGTTAATTATAATTGAAAAATCAAACAATTGAAACCATTATCACCTCTAAAAATTCTCCTAAGCTCGATAACATAAGGAATTCATCCGAACGATTTCGAATCTTACCTAATATAAAAGTCTTACAAGTTTCATGCTGTCATAAAATCCCGTTCATTTTTAAACAACTTCTTCGTAGTTTTAATTGCAAGCAGACAATTAAGCCATCAGCAGCTTATGCAAATGTACGATCAAAATTTGCACAGCACATTCACCGTCATGAATCGCTTATTTCCTACTCCAACTGATGCTTTCTTACGCAGCTCATAAATGCTGATATCTTGATCGTACGCGAAGACGCACACGTTCCGTCCCTCCAGATTGACGGTTATCATTAAATCAAAGCGTATCTGCATTACCATACAAGCGCACCACCAAATATGCACCACCGCTTTCTACTTCCCCAGCCCGGCGATGCAACTACTAGGAAACTAACGCACACACATGCAAAACACGTTCGGCTTTCCACTGCGAAGGTAATTATAATGCATGCATTTAATTACCACGCTTCAGTCACGCCACAGACACTCGCGTTGCGTCAAGTAACGTCAGTCAGTCAGTGCCAGAAGCCACAGCACACTAGTCGTGCCGTTCCGAACGTCTGTTGAAGTTCGCCAAATAAGACTTCAATAAAATTTATTCATACTCTCTAACCGCCTGGTTGTACAAACCTGGTGGGTGTTTTCGCTCACCGGAAGAAAAGCTTTCCCCGTCGGAGGGATGATTTGCGGGGCAAAGCATCCCATCACCAACAAACCGTGGGGTCTACGTCGCCACACAATGCAAACCTCGAACCGTGTGAGCAGAAATCAAGATCAAACTTTATTAATTTACATTTCCCAGCATATTTCATCCGTCAAGATGGTAATTAAATATTCATACCCGTTGCATG
This sequence comes from Anopheles farauti, assembly GCA_000473445.2. Classification (NCBI taxonomy): domain Eukaryota; kingdom Metazoa; phylum Arthropoda; class Insecta; order Diptera; family Culicidae; genus Anopheles; species Anopheles farauti. The sequence goes on from KI915044.1 coordinate 9,307,187, forward strand.
GAATGCAAACGCATCGAAACGCGCCCGGCAACATCATCACTTTTTACAGAGCAAACCCAGTTACGCAGTTCCACACGAGGCGAATCCACCATCCAGTTCACATCCTTTCAGACTGTCGGACATTAGCTCTCGACAGCAGTTGCGCAAAATTCACTGCAACGTTGAGCCACAGATTGATACGTTTTTTTTTGTATCTACATCGAACAACTTCAGCCGTAGTCGTAAAAAACTCTCCACAGATCAACCAATCATCATGCCAATTTTCATTCTATTCCCATATCGATGCTCAATGCATATGCCGCAAAAACACCGTCTGGGATCGGTAGGAAAGTATGTGCTTCAAAAATTACCTATCAGCATATATTCATGATTTGAATGGCGGTAACGGGAGCCTCGCTTTTATGCTCCACAAAAAGGAACCCTTCGCGAGGGTTGAATGACTTGATAGTAATTTTTATCCCCCGGCAAATAGAAGCGGTGCAACCAATTAGCAGATTAATAGGAATGGGCATTGCGAGTTGTACTAACTCTGCACTTTTAAAGCGCACCAAGTGTGGTTAGGATAAGAGCAAAATGAAAATCAATTATTCGTTAAATGAATGGTTAATATGTTCAAAATAGTTAGATTTTTTTATTGCACACTAAACTCTGTGCTTAAAACCATGAAGCGCTTTAGAATTTATTGATTTAAGTAGGCTTTGATTGTCAGAAAATTTAAATAAAATATGTGCCGAATAGACACAGCAATGTTTTTTACAAAAAATTGAAATCATGTACATTAATTCTTGTCTTTTAGTGTCAAATTTGAAAAAAAAAATAGTTCCTATTAAAAAAGATAAAAAAAGACTAATCGATCGCGCGCGTGTTTTTTCCATTAATCAGATCAAATAGCCGCTTAATTATTTGTTGGTGATTAATAACACCGAACAACATATTTATTCATTCTGCTCAAGAACACTTCAAGGACCGCTGGCCTAATTGCCCTAAATAAACGCCCTTGAAAACCAAAGGCTCATTAGCGTCAACCCCGGCTCAGTAAGGTGGAGTGAATGGTAAAGAAATTGAAATAAATTTCGGTTTGCCTATCTCCCGTAATTGGACGACTAATAACACCGGGCGTCTCCATGGGGCTACCATCAACCCACCGGCACCGACGAGCCCGTGCAATAGGCTAAAAGAAAAATCCAACCTCCCGATTGCCATCCACCGGGAAACTCATAAAAGAACAATGACCGGGAACGAAAAATTCCCTAAGCCGCTGCCACCACAAGGCCTAGCAGGGGAGCCAGTTTTGTGCGTCTGCCAGTCATCAATTTTCTCCCAAAAAGCAACAATTAGCTATAAATGTTTCCATAGTTTCCAGTTTAATTTTATTTAAATGGCATTTTTCCTTCCGCCTGCTGTCCGGGGGCCGGGTCCGATGCAAAACATTGCCATTCTCTGAAAGCGGCGCAGCAAAATATGGGCCCTTCCTCCCGCCCGCCCTTCTTCCCCGGCAGCACCGTCCACATCCACCCGGGGTTAGTCTGTTGCTTACCGTCGTTATTTTCGCCAAACAAAAGGATGAGCACGGCCGTTATTTGCCCATTGCCACAATGGGCACACCCCATTTGCCACCGGGAAAGCAGGAGACCCGAAAAATAACGCATCATCGAGCCCGAGCCCGTGCCCCGAGTCCTTGGCAAGCGTTGGCCAACTTTTCACCATCAATTTGAAAAACAAACTGGACACAAACCGGCCAGTGCAGTGCCTAAGAGCGGAAAAATCTGATTCGCTCCCCAACCCCGGTCGACGGGCTTCCGCTGTGAAAATCTGCCCATGCGACTAGGAAACTATCCTCCGTTCTCCTTGCCCCTGCACTAACCCGGACAGATTTCTGCCCGTTACAGTGGCCGAACTTATTCTGGTCGAAAGTTTTCTTCATTGTCCCCGGCACCGGCTGACCCATCCCGTTCGTGTGCATGTGAGTACTGAGCATTTTTAAATTTTTTTGTTTTTCGCAACCCTCCCAACGTATCTCATACCGGAAAAATTGAATATTTATTACGTCACATATGGCGCTGGTGTATGGTTTTGTTGGCTACAGCTATCCGAACAATTTATTACAGCTTTCTTTTTTTCATCACCTTGCCAAATTTCGACCCACCATCTTCCGCGCACACAGTGTGTTGGCAGCGGCTCTACATTCGAAATGATTCATTCTTCCGTTTTGACCGCTGCCAAAAACACGCACCTTCGGGTGCGCGCCGCAACAGCGGCCGAATTCTTAAAACTGTCCACAAAATATGTCTTCCTTTGTTAGCCTTTTCCGAACTGCCGATTCGATGCCAGCGCAAGCGCTCACCTTTCCGGACCGAAGCGGAGCGGCTGCAATAAATTAATGGCATAATTGCTTTCGCAACAATTACTCTCTCCGTGCATCTATTTCTCATTTAGTTCGTACTTATTTATGGGCAAAGCACGGGCCATGACAAGTACGGGCTTTATGTTGCTTAGAACTTTTTAAAAATCACTTCCTCCCAATCGTCTTCGGATCCACAGCAGTAGCCTAGCATTTATACGCATTCTTCTATCTTTTCCGACAGCTGCGTCGTTTTGTTTCATCTTTAAGTGATTAGTATTAAATTTAACACCCCATCTCGCCACGGGTGGTGCCCGTGCAGGTGTAGAAAATTGATTTCAAATGTACAGCTCACGGTGGAGGCTAAATTGAAATTCATATCTACCATCACCTACCCTTGAGCGTGTACAATTATCGAGTATCCCATCGGATTTTATTAATTATCAATTAATTACGCTTTTTACGTGTGCGTCTGTGTGTGTGTGTTTGTGGGTAACCTTTCGCCAAGCTCCACCGTGCTCGGGCCGGGTGGAGTGTACGGGGTGTAGAACATGTGTCAGGATTAGAACATCTACCGAAAACCCCAAGCCAGCCAGCTTGTTAGCCATCCAACCAACAAACGGGATAATGAAATGCTTAATGTTATTATGATAATGTGAACACCGAGCCACTAGCTCGCTACTCTAGCTGTGGCCTTTGTTCCTCCGCACAAACGTGCACACTCGTGCACACTCGTGCACACAGACACGCCATCCACACGCTGGCGGAGCCATCGCTAAGCACGCTAAAATCCCCAAAGCGTCACAAATGTTAATATGATGCAGCATGGTTGGCCTGATGGAGTGTGGGAAAAGTGATCCGCGACAACGGAAAGGCGGAAAGGTAGCGTGGTGATGTAAAAGCGCCTTCGCAAACGCCTTTGGGGTTGGGACCGGCGGGGTTCGCCCTAATCACCAGCGTACGGCCGAGAAATCCTAGATAATCCTTCAACTTCATTTAAGAACGCGCCTGTCCGAGGGAAGTGCCTTGATTTTGCGTGAAGGAGTTTAGAGACGGAACTCATTACTCATGTCGTTAGAAGGCTGGAAAAATGTAAGCAAACAATCATCTTCCAATCTGACGGCGGTGGTTGCAATGTACACCCACCATCATAACAATAAAGACGGGGTAGAAATTGGGGTGAAAACTTTAAGATTTGAAAACGATAAGGTTACTTATTTTTTCTTAAAACGTTAACTACTTAAGGTCAAGTTCTGTCAAACTGGATTAATAACAAAAACTTGCGTGTCAATTATTTGAAATTGTAGAAAATCTACCATGTTGGTTGCTGCTTTCCCCAAATACCTACAGATTTTTAAGATATTAATCCAATTTATACCATGTAACAGTAATATGTCGTAACTAATTACCTCAAATGAAAATTGTATAGTAAAAATATAAACCAGCTGCCAAAACTTTGATTCCTACTAGTTTTTATGCATGGTTCCAGCTGCAATGGCTAAGGAGAATGAACAGGAGAATTCTTTGTAAGATTATGTAAAGCTTCATAACTTTCTTAAGATAAAATTTGAAAGATAATGTGGGACTGGCTTTATAACATTTAAATTTATCAGAGTAGTTGATATATACATAAATATAGCGTTTAATATAAACAAGTCAAAATTGACGCTCATAGGTGCAATGCAAAATTAGGACCAGCTTTTCATAGCTTTTAACATGGAATAAATCAACAGAGTCTGAACCTTTTGCGATTAGCTTGCAATGTGCAATTTGTAGATTTTACAATACTTATTATATTTTTTTTTGCAAGGTTCAACTTAATAAATTGCTATTTTTCCCTCATATAGACATTGAAATCTTTTAGACTTTGATCTCTATTTTACTCCTCGTAATGAAATCCATGTTTACGTTACAGGATCAGATTCAGGTTACATTATTTTATATTATAGTTTCAATAGCACAAAATGGTAAACATGAATGGATTGTTTTGCTTTTCTCTATTGAGTTTTTCTCTAGTTTTATGTCGCCATAATGTTCATCTATAAAGGAAAAATGAAAATGTAATTACAATAAAGCTTCAGGCGATTTTACCGTCTTGATGAAGTAAAACAAGGGAGAAACATTAGGCTATATTTAAGGTTGACCTCCGTTAGCTAACCTAGTAAGTTAATCTACATTTCACAGGACTCCAACCAAAACAGCAGAAGATTATTTATATTTTAGGGAAAATCAAAGGAATTCTCTTCTATCTAGTTTTTCTATTCTGCGTTTCTATACTGTGTGATACTGATCGTTTGTAGGTTTTTAAACGTTTTATTAATATTAAGTCATCGTTGCTTGAATTAGTTCAGCCGGTGAGTATGTTAGTTATCTTAAAGTTACTTTCCTCTCTCTCAAAGCTGTGTAGGAGTAAGAGATAAGACTTCATCAACACTTTATCATCATCTTTTACAACATTTGTGTAAGTTTCAAAACAATCAAATACAAATTTATTGTATAAAATGGTAAAATACTTCACTTGTAACTTATAAGCGACTAAACAGGCTTAAAAAAGAAATAAATAAATCGTATTGAAATAATAAACATAAAAAACATTATCAAATATTCAAATAATTTATTGAATATAGTGGATGTTTTGTAGAAAATATTTTAGTTACACCACAGTAACAATATGTATCCTTTATAACGAACAAATGCTTCGCTTACCTTTGAAAACTCTCCCGAAACCAAACCGATGGCACAACACAACAGAAAGCCGCTTGGAAAACAAACGCGTTGCATACATTCAACCCCAACGGTATCTTGATACGGGCCCACAATATTGCAGCCTCGTTTTTAATGAACAGCAAGCCCTCTTTCCGGACCAAACCGGGATAGGAGACGTCCGGGTCGTTGTGGATGGGTGCAACTTTTGCCAAACTACTGCACCCACGGTGCACCGAGCCAGTAACAGTAAACGAATGCAATGTTTGGCGAAACATAATGGACTTCCTGATGTGCTCTGGCCGATGTCGTTCGGCATTAAACCATGCCTACTAACTACCCGGGTTCCCGGCACCGGTCCCGGGTTCTCGGCCGGGATCGTTTGCCAGCAGCAGAACGATTACTCTGCTTTGTGCTTCCTGTTGTTCCAGTGTTTCCCCTTTCCAACCCGACACCGGTGGCTGCTGGTGCTATTCATCAATAAAGAACCCGTCGTATCCGTTTCCCACCCGCCCGCCCACCCACCCACCGTCCCACCCGCTCTCCTCTTCGCCCACCCGTACGCTGGAAGAATGTATTGGCAAAATGAGAACTATATTTTCAAAACGATTTGCATGAATTATGCTGCACTCAAACTGCAACCCGATCACAGGCAAACCTTTCGGTCCCGCTCTTCCTCTGCCCGCACGGCCGCCGGGTTCGACAAATAATTTTCTTCATCACAACAAACTTTTCCCAGGGCAATTGTCCGAAAGTGCGCGGGCGGGCATACCGTGCAGAGACCGTCGCCAAACCGAAACCAACCGACCAAACCGCCCGACACGAGAGGGGGTTTTGGCTTTTTCGTTTTAAATGGTCTATTGAGAATTAATTTACAGTAATATAATGCCAATGTTGGTAGAGCATAATTAAATGATAACATAACAATCATAATAATGCATTGCCGTTCCGAGCCAGGTCCACTGGTGCGGATAGCAGCCGAACCCGATAGCGTGCACCGAACCGGGTCCGTCCCAACAGTGGCACAACATTCGCATGCGGGTTCGACTTCAGCGCCGGACGGCGCCTTTTGTGCACCGGCTCGATCGGTTTATAGAAACACTTGTTTTGGGGACGACGGTCTCCCGAAGAAGACGCTCTCCGGCGCTCCATCGGCCAATGATGCATGGCTTGTCCACGGTAATCCCACCCAATAATCGTATCCTGCTGTCGAATTTCGAACCACCGTACACTGCCTCCCCGCTCCCGCGCTCCACGGCCGTGCTTATCTGTCTTTGCGCTCGACCAAATCCCGCGAACCGATCGATCGAAACCGGTCTTGGTCTTGGCCACCGGGCAGGGCTGCTTCTTCGCTAGGCAATAATTTTATAATTGTTTTTAAAGCTTTCACGGTATAATTTATTATTAATTACAGCACATTATTGACAATGATTTACGATCGTCAGCCGACCAGCGGTCGGACGGTGGAACATTTACCTATCTACCTGCTCGCCGAACGGGCACCGTCGTAGCAAGATTCGGCCGCGGATTCCGGTGTGGCTGCGTGTGGCAATGATAATAACGTCTATAATCACACGACACGCGTGGTCTGGCGCACCCAAATTCCCAAAACGTCGCGCACAAAAGCACATCGCCGGAGCATCGCCGCACTGGGATTTGTGATACGCGATGCAATCTATTATGCGCCATATTGTGGATTCCCAGGCTCGTTTCCTAACTTGCGAAGTGAATGATACGGGGCACTTCATTGCAGACACCGATTCCGATTGGTAATCATCGTTGTCTAATACGTAGTCTAGCTGTTCGTATTATAGTACTCAGCACTTTTATGCGGTACTCGATATTATTTTTTATTTATTTGAGAACTAACTCACGGACAACTAAATGAAAATCTCATAATGATTTATTCTTAGTTTTTGTCTCTTTCTGTAGATTTGAAAGGCATTTGACTTCATGATATATTAGCGATTGTTATACATTATTCGTGCTCTTCGTCTATTTTATCTGGAAAGATTTTTTTAACTTTATGTAACTCATTTTTATGTATTTTTACCGTTCCTACCACAAAGATTACTGTATGCGTCAATTACTTATTTAATTTTTATTCATTTATGTTATTTATTGTTATTTATTATTTAATTTTATTTATTTAAATGAGTTATTACCTGACCGTATTGCTTATAATTATACTTCAAACTAACTTATCCCGGGGTGGCTTTGTTGAGTTGTATGGACAGTTTTTACTGATCGTTCGCTTTACTGTGCTTCGCTTTACTTGTGAATCCCCAAAACTCTGGTCCAGTTGTTTGACCACGCATTGGCGCAGGGAATGAGCAGGTCGCAGCTCTCATTACGTCTCTTTTATATGAAAGAAGAATATAGTTGAAATGAGTACTTTGGTACTGCCGATGATCACCATGCGAATCTTCTTTCCGAAGGTTTGCTTCTTCCCGATGTGTCTGCCATACATAAACTACAATAACAGATAAACAGGAACATTCCATAAGAATTGGAGGAGGAACAGGAAACGAAAGGGGTTAAAGTGTAATTCCGATCTCTCTGGCATATTTGAAAGCAATCCAATGTTTTTAATATTTGAAAGCAATAATATGTCGCGAACAGGCTTCGCAGGTATTCTTTCTGCAGCTCGCACATCAATTATCACATCGAGTTTCTGGGCATCAAATATCCTACTTAAACAGAGGATGTAATCTATGTCATGAAATCCTTTGCTACAAGTTTTGGAGTTCACCATATTTTTAAATATAAAATAATGTAATGTAAATGACCATAGAAAACAATGATTTTGGATATTTTATTTAAGTTATTATTAATTTTTCATTATATTCTTCGTATCGTTCAAGTAAAAATTACTCTCTCGATATTGTACTTTTATTGGCGAAGAAGGTAAATTAGTTTATACATGCGATTCTCTTTTCTCTATTGCTCAAACTAAATGTTTGACTGAATGAAAAATATATTAAAATTTAATTGTACATTATCTGAACAAAATTTCAAGTAAGACACTAACACAACCTACCGTATTGGTTTCGATCCCATCTGTTTTATTTAGATAAAACACTTGATTTCTTACAAATAAGGCTACAATCAACGCTTGATAAACAATATTTTGTTAGAAAGTCAAATAATAAGTTAATCAACAACGTATTACTTTCAATTGAAAACTTCATCAGCTTTGCTAGAACTGAGCTTATTTCATCGCTAAGCAACCAAAGCAAACAGCATTCGCATTCGTCCTCTCTCTCTCAACGCATTTGATTGATGCTTTCTCTCACTCTTGTTGCGAGATTCTCTTAGCTCAGTTCTATCATAATGCTCATGGTTAACGCAGGCCGGCACGAACAAAATCGGTTCGGTTTTGTTTTCATCAGAAATTAATTATACACCCATCAAAGCGAGCAAACACTGCATAAACTTTGATCCACACACTTGTCCCGGGCAGCCGTTCGGGCAGTCGCTTCCAAATCGATCGTTTACGAAATTATCTCGATAAGACCCCCATCCGCGTTGGACGAATTTCTCGTGAGCTGGAAAATTATAAACGCCAATCGTGATCTAGTTTTGAAAGGGTCGTAATTAAATGATCACTTATCTGTCCGACGATTCGGGACTAGTTTGTCGGATAATAAAGCCTCGTTATTCTTTTAGTAAAAAAAATCTGATCATGACGAACGCATACTGGTTACGGCTTGCTAATTGAAAGCGATAGAAATCAAGTAACATGCAACTTATCTAATACTTCAACACAGCCGCAGCTTAGACTAGTGTTGGTAAATTACAGTGAAGAAAAGAATTGTACCGAAATAAATCTCCATTCGCTGCATTTTACACCACCAACTTTTTCTTATCTGTAGTTAAATCACGATTTTCACCGGCTTTTTTCGCATATTTAACCACAAAACACCCCACACACAAACACACATCCCACGCTGACTGAAACGGAAAATCTACACGGAAGGGAAACTTTTTCGGGAGATTGTAAAATTTATGCATATAGGCTGAAACTACCCAGGACAGTCGACAGGACGACCGGCCGTGGAGATAAGCAGAACATAAAATAGAGAGTAAAACGGTAGGAAAAAAAATGCTATTTGTTGCTATCCAACCAAAAAACTATAAAACAGTGGTGGTGCGAACACGAGCGAACGAACGGTCGGACATTGTCTTAGGATGACGGGAGGAAAGGGATAAAAATAATTGCTCTACGCCTGGATGACTTTCCTGGCAATCGACCCTGGAAAAACCGAGCCGTAAGAGGTTAGTATGTGGTCATGTTCGCTGTCCGGAATGGGGTAAAGGGAAAGAATTATAATCATTTGGATTACAATTTCACATCTATTTAAAATTTGGATCCTTCTTGTGATGCCTGTTGCTAAATTCAATTAGTTTTTTTGTGTTAACGTTACATTTTGGTTCTCTTCCTTCAAAGCACAGGAATAAACATTGAAGAATGAACAATATTTGTCTTAATTTAATTGGGAGTTGGAACGCTCGCCAGTTGACGATTGATTGTTTCATTTTTCAACCACCAGTGATGATGAATGTATTATAGACAATATTTTGTCTGTATATTGTACTTCTTTGTTGGATATTTTAAAAATAGCTAGTTATATCATACAACCCACCCACATGCCATGCTAGAATTTGAAAATCAACAATTTTCATTTTTTAAGGTCATGACCGTTAGTGAAATAGTTGAAATTATATAAATGAATATGAATAGTGATGATATGGTGATGATATTAATGTAATAAAATAATAAATAATTTAATAAATGTTGAACGAATGATTGTTTGATAGTTCACTGACTTCAATACTTCAGTGGTAAAGGAATTAGTTTTACTTATTAACTTACACATGTATTCAGTTTTCACCCAAAAGGATCAAACTCAATCTAATCTCTACCATCCTGGCAGAAACTAGTCCGAGTTGACTAATCACATCTGGTAGCATAAAACAAGATTGTCAATTTGTATCATAAAGTAATTGCTCGATCGTCTACTATTTGTATACTTTTGGTATTAATATTAGGCGTCCTCGTCCATTAGTGAATAAGAGAGGGGTTTTCATTCGAGACAGAAGAGATAGCGGGAGATACTTTCTTTTCCAGTTTGCCTGTCTCGGTTATGGACTAAATAAAGTTTTCTCTTGTCAGCCGCAAAATTGCTAAACAAAACGTAAAACAGGAAGTTCAATAATATTTTTTATTTTTTTTACCTGTACGTTCGTCACGTTAGCAACTACTCTTTGATCAATTACAAGATTATTTCATATAATAACATGGTAATTCTAAAGACTCCAATTCTTTCGCAAGATTAACAATTTCTCACCGTTTCTCACTCGCTTTTTTATCTCTCTTTTTCTTTCCCTGCCGTGTTACTAGCAGGAAACTCTGAAGTTTTTTTTAATAAACCTTTAATTTTTATGTGTATGCGGTGTTATGAATTAACTAAATGTGAACTATTTAGTTGAAAAGATGTTGCAAGACCTTTTTGGTTGAGATCAACATACATTCAGGCACTCCTATTTGTGACATCTTGTCAAGATTCGAGAAACCTTAAATTAATGACGATAACTTTCCAATTTTCCAGACACAACGGTCTATTCTTTTAATTTCGATTTCTTTCTTTCTCCACACCTATTTTATTTATTTATTTTTTGTAAATCTTGTTTGGTACACGGGTACACTTGGTTTTATGAACAGTTTGGCGTCGCTATAGCAACCAGAGTAGGTGAGAGCCAATACTTTTTTTCCTCAGCACTAACAAATCATCCGCATCGCATCATCCCGGTAATAGTGTGATCTACTCTTTACCTATACTCACCTAATATTCAATATAATCCATCTAAACCGAGTGGACCTAGGATATAGGCCAATTTACAAGAAGGAGACTGCACAAAAAATAACCATAGCTCAGACCTATGGCCCGATAACTGTTACATCACAAATATTAAACAAAAAATAATAATGTGTTAAGATTTTGAAAATATTTAACGATCACTTTTAAAGATTTAGGATCGACGGGAAGACGGTATTCTGTTTCACGGTAAGTGTTTCACATTTTTAATTGTCACTTTTACAGTGCCCTGAACATCGCGCTCTATGAACCAATTAGTGGGACTATTATTCAGGGTACTTCTACAACATGTGTATGGCCAGTCAGGTCCATTTGAACCAATGTGTGGTTTATGGTGCTACCTTCCGAAGTAGAGAAACCTAATATTTCTGTAGTTGACCACACACAATCTTCGATAAGCGAATATTGATGTGGCCTTCCAGACTGTGAACACAAGAGAAACTTTTTTTTAAAATAAACTCCATTATCCACTTATGTGCGCGCGTGTCTCAAACTTGTGTTGTTTCATTCTATTATTTTCTCTCTAATTAATACAATAAATCAATTAATAATCTTATCATCATCATACAAATCGCGATGACAAATACAGTTACAGAACTATTACACATTATGAAGATCATTTACTTTAAATCGGCTAATATTGGATTGGTCACTTTATTCTTGGTTGTTGTTCTTGATGGACTGAAAAATCTCATTAAATTTGGAATACAACTGGGCTAGACCTGCGCTAGAGGTACTAAACCTAATAAATGCCACAGTAGTCGAATACATATTAACTAACTCCAGAAACATTACCCAATCCAAGCTCTATATACTTGAACAATGCATACGTTAAGTTAAATCGTTACATTCGAACTGTTACAAAAATGTTAAATACATATTAAACGTCTAAAACCATTTCAAGTTGCTACATTCAGGAAAGAATGGGTTTAAAAACAGGGGTAACAATTGCAGTTGAACAGAATGTTTCTACCTTTCCAACGAATTTTACAACGAACTGCCTGTTGCATAATCTCTCAAATGCAGCCGCTGCTGTAATTTCCATCACAAGGCCGCACCGATCTGGAACTCGTGTGACAAATCTTGAGAGCAACGACCTCACCCCTCCATCACCAGCCGACAGACTAGTTATCGTCAACGAGACGAGGACGAGATAAAATCCACTCCCGAAAAAGGAAACCCGACGAGAGATTGGTTCCATCACCGATCACAGCGGAAACCACCGCGCATTATCCCATTCCTACCCCGATCCAGCCAGGGTCACCGTTAAATTCGTAATCATTTTCCGGCCCAACCAACAGATCAACTCAACAGATACCTCACCGGTGTAGGTTAGGGCTCTTGAGGGAGACGTACACAAACGTAGATGGAAGGCAATGGCGAACAAAAACAACAACAAAAAACCATGAAATCAGTTGATAATTCCATTCATGCTCCGTTCGCGTCCGGCGGTTTTTGGCTGCCAAGTGGATCGGCTACTTTGCTGTTTTATTTCCCCGTGCGGGCCGCATTGTTCCGAGCTCGTACCGCCGACGAAGAAATGGCCCAAAAATGGACCGAAATGTGGCAACAAATCGAGCGAGCGCAAGCGGGCCCTCCGACAGGAGCCGCAAGCGGAAACAAATAAATAAAATTAAATATTCAAGATACCATGCCAGGGAGATGTGTTTTTAAGCAGCAGATCATAACTTTCCCACTCACTTTCTTTCGATCCCTCGCTTCCGATTGTCTCCCCTCCCCTCCCCACACACACCCACCTCCTTGGCTGTCCTTCAGGTTGTATCGTCGATTTTTGCGTTTCTTATTTTCGGCCAGCCAGGAATATTGATAAGCAAGAGACGACGCTGAATGCCCAAGAGTCGAATAATAATGGATTCCGGTACGGTCCCTCGAAGGGATCCAAATGATTGCCTTTTGCTTTTGCCGAACGTTGCCCGTAGAAGATGCAGCGGGTGATCAGCCACCCCCCCCCCCCCTCCACGCTTCCCTTTTCGCAAGCCCTTGGTTTATCGAGTGAGCGGCTAGTGCTAGTTGCCGATTTTTATTTTGCGACGGTGATGGATTAACTCTTTGCTGTCATTTGAAGTGTTTGTGGAGGACGATCATGTCGTTGTGATGCACGCGATATGATGACGAAGGTGATGATGGTAATGATTTCGAGGATAACGGAGACGGGGCTAATACGAAGCAACGTTCACCATCGCATTGTCATCCAATTAGTGCCGTAACTCTTTCCTGAAAGGCTTTTTTCATTTGATATACTTTACAAGTGTTAAAGAGTATTCATACAATTATACGTTTAAATAACTTCCACTACCATAAAATGTTCACTTAGGCAAACCTATTTTGAGGTAGTCCTATTTTAAGGGAAATACTTTCGATGCAGTCTAAGCTATTACTGTATCTTTAAATATGCTCATTAACACTGCATTTCATTTTATTTCATTATGTAGTCTGATTTACGCAGCACGAACACAATGTTTTCGGAAGCAGCGATGTTGTACAAATACAAGCATCAATCAGATTGATTAATTTTACGATTTTTATTTTTTGCTACATGTTCAGCAGCAAGAATTCTTCAATCTGTTTTTGGCTTGTCCTTCAGATTTGATATTGATAGAGCCCTCTTCTGGAACAAAGCATAAGATGACAGAGACGATCTGAATGTACTATATGAGCTCTGCTACCTTGGTACGATTAATAACAACATGTCTGTTAAGCATTGTTCAGAGGAATCGAGTCTACTACGGACTCCAAAGACTCCTTAGATCCAGAGACTCGAAACCCGCACAAAGTGAACGATATGCCTGATATGTCCGGTAGTCTTCCCCGGGTATGAATCCTTTGTTTATCCTGAAGTTAATGCCCACCTCTTTCGGCAACCCACGAGCAAACTTACCTGTTTGGTGGAACAAACATCCTGACGATGGCGAAAAACAATTGGATAAGATGGCTGGAATATACAAGGAGGATACCGGGCTCATGTCCCACCAGGAGGGTGTTCGTCAGGGACTCGTTCGGTATGAAGCGCAGAGAGTGCTGCTATCTCATTGTCACGATCAGGTGAAGCTCAACCTGAGGAAGACCGGATAGATTTATTTAACCAATGAAATCTATGAGCAAAAATAACACATCAGAATCAAATTTTGAATAAATATAGCATTCGAACATAAAACATCGAAACAATACCTCCTGTCAATGAAACAAAACTCACATCCATTCTTGCAGTCAAGACACAAACCACCAATGAGAAATACGTCAACAGATGGCGCTGTTGTACTGATACAAAAAAAAAGATTCTTGAACTGAACGTAATCAACTAATGCATTTATCGCATTGAACTTTTGAGTGTAAGTGCTCTTCCCACAAAAAGGATGTTTTAGATGTTATTTATATAAACTTTCAATTTAATACAAATTTATACAAACATTATTTTAATATCTGATAAAATTTGCCTTTTCTACTTAGCCAATTTTTCTTGCAAGCCTGCCGGAATTTTTTAACCGTATGTAATGTTAACCCGAATACACATGCGTGAGTTACATTGAATCACTGCCTCGAGAGCAATATTTTCAATAAATTACAAAAGAATACAATACTAACTGCATGTTGAATTGCTCGAACAGTAGCCAAATCAAATCGTAAGTGCACACGTAAGTATTCCAACCCGTAGTTGTAAACGCAGCTTTTCGAGATGTTTTCAGATTAGCTCATAAAAGGTAAAAGAGCTATAATAAACATTAGATGATTACGGATTTGGGAATTTATTCCGGTTTTTTCACAAAATATGGGCCATTAATAGTATTCATTCAAGAAATAAATATTTTAAGTAGTTTGCGATGCATACCTTATGATAAATTCATAATTGTTTCACGATATGATTGAAACGTCGTGACAGGTATGGTATTTGTGATCCAACCTCTTCATTGACACGTTTAGAAAAAATGCAACTAAAGAAAGCTTGTACGTCGGTTAGCTGCGAATTATAATAGTGTTTTTTGTGCAGATACTTTAAAAATCTGCATCAAAAGTGTAACCGGTTCGAGGTAATGGTTCGTTCTCGCAAGTGAAGTAGAAACAGTTTTCCGTATGCACTCTGTTGTCGGTGAAATTTCGGTACCATTGCGGCGCTACGTTTACCTGTCGTGTGGACTCGCCCATTTTTTACTTCCTTCCTTTTCACCCTCCCACAAACATCGCTAAACATGGTGCTGGCTGGCTGGCTTCCCTTCAGCCCATTCTTGCCACGGATGATGCGTTTGTTGATGCTGATTCACTGTTGTGCATTCCTGAAACGAGAAAGAGTGGAAAGGAATTGGTTCTCTAGAACAAAATATCTCGTTTATTTGAGAGTGTGTGTGTGCGCGCTGACGACATCGCTGCTCACCCCCAAGTGTGATAAATCTTCCCTATTGCGCGTAGCAATACATGACTAACCGTGTGCTATTTCAGTGCTGCTGTTAATGCACGCACCCTCCACTTCCCGGTCGAATGATTATTGGGCTTAAACAACCCCAACCCCCGTTTCCGTTCATTAACATTCTTTCCATTCACTCCTTGCGTTTGTGTTTTGCAGGGAACAACTCCACCGTCGTGTCGTGAGCGTACCAAAACACTGCTGCTCTGATACACACGGCAAGAGATGCGCTAGCAAACACGGCAGGCACGGCAAATTCCATCAGCACACACGCGCACCCATACAAACGCCAGCGATAAGCGATAATGGCACGACAGCTGAATCCCAACCAGCAGAAGATCGCGGAAAAGCTGATCATCCTCAACGATCGGGGTGTCGGCATACTGACGCGCATCTACAACATCAAGAAGGCATGCGGAGACACCAAATCCAAGCCGGGCTTCCTGTCCGAGAAGTCGCTCGAATCGTCGATCAAGTTCATCGTGAAGCGATTCCCGAACATCGACATCAAGGGCCTAACGGCAATCGCGGCCATCAAGATGGAGATCATCAAGTCGCTGTCGCTGTACTACTACACGTTCGTCGATCTGCTCGACTTCAAGGACAATGTGTGCGAAATCCTCACGACGATGGACGCGCTGCAGATTCACCTGGACATCACGCTCAACTTCGAGCTGACGAAGAACTACCTCGACCTGGTGACGACGTACGTGTCGCTGATGATACTTCTATCGCGCGTCGAGGACCGGAAGGCGGTGCTTGGGCTGTTTAACGCGGCGTACGAGATGCAGCACAGCCAGAGCGATCAAGCGTTTCCCCGGCTCGGGCAGATGATCATCGACTACGACATGCCGGTAAAGAAGCTGGCCGATGAATTCATACCCCACCAGCGTCTGCTATCGAGCGCGATCAACTCGCTGACTAAAATCTACTCGATGCGCAATCTGAGCGCGGAAAAGTGGCGCGAGCTGCAGGTGCTGAGCCTCATCGGTACACCGGCGATGCTGCTGAAGGCCACCAAAACGGAAACCATGTCGTGCGAGTACATTTCGCTCGAAACGCTCGACCGGTGGGTGATTTTTGGGCTGATGCTGAACC
Source organism: Anopheles farauti (assembly GCA_000473445.2). Lineage (NCBI taxonomy): Eukaryota > Metazoa > Arthropoda > Insecta > Diptera > Culicidae > Anopheles > Anopheles farauti. Next base: position 9,323,625 of record KI915044.1, read on the forward strand.
ACCAAGCGCTCGGGCAGGGTGGTCTCGTGAGCAACATGTGGATCTCGGCGCTCGATTCGAGCTGGGTGGTGGCACTGTTTCGCGATGAGGTCATCTACATTCACCAATACATCCAGACCAACTTCGAGGGGCTGAAGGGGTACGGGAAACGTATTTCGGAGGTGAAGGAATGCTACAACCAGGCGATACAGAAGGCGGCCCTGCTGCATCGCGAACGGCGCAAGTTTCTGCGCACCGCACTGAAGGAGCTCGCCCTCATTATGACGGATCAGCCCGGCCTACTGGGACCGAAGGCGTTGCTCGTGTTCATTGGGTTGTGCTACGCGAGAGATGAAATTCTATGGTTGCTGCGACACAACGATAATCCTCCGGTGGTGAAGAGCAAGGGTAAATCGACCGAGGATCTTGTCGATCGCCACCTGCCCGAGCTGCTGTTCCACATGGAGGAGCTGCGGGCGCTGGTGCGCAAATACAGCCAGGTGATGCAGCGCTACTACGTCCAGTACCTGTCCGGGTACGATGCGATCGATTTGAACATGAAAATGCAACAGCTGCAGATGTGCCCGGAGGATGAGAGCATCATCCTGTCGTCGCTGTACAAGACGGCCACCAGCCTCTCGGTGAAGCAGGTGGAAGACAACGAGGTGTTCGATTTTCGCGCCTTCCGGCTCGATTGGTTCCGGTTGCAGACGTTCATGAGCGCCAAATCGGCGGTGCGCATCACCGACTTCCCCGATCTGGCCCGGCTGCTCGATTCGATGGTGTTCCACACGAAGATGGTCGACTTTCTGGACGAGTCGTTGGTGGAAACGTCCGATCTGTCCATCTTCTGCTTCTACAACAAGATGTTCGAGGATCAGTTCCACATGTGCCTGGAGTTTCCGGCCCAGAATCGGTACATCATTGCGTTTCCGCTGATTTGCAGTCACTTTCAGAACTGCACGCACGAGATGTGCCCCGAGGAGCGCCATCACATCCGCGAGCGGTCCCTCTCGGTGGTGAACATGTTCCTGGACGAGATGGCAAAGGAGGCGAAAAACATCATCACCACGATCTGCGACGAGCAGTGCATGATGGCGGACGCGCTGCTACCGAAGCACTGTGCCAAGATACTGTCCGCGGCGGCCGCCCGCAAGAAGAAGGACAAAAACAAGAAGCACATGGACGACATACGGCGCCCGGGTGACGAGAGCTATCGGAAAACGCGCGAACTGCTCACCACGATGGACAAGCTGCATATGGCGCTGACGGAGCTTTGCTACGCCATCAACTACTGCCCCACGGTCAACGTGTGGGAGTACGCGTTTGCACCGCGCGAATATCTCTGCCAGCATCTGGAGACGCGCTTTTCCCGTGCACTCGTCGGCATGGTCATGTACAGCCCGGACACGTCCGAGATTGCGAAACCCTCGGAACTGCTGGCATCGGTGCGGGCGTACATGAACGTGCTGCAAACGGTGGAGAACTATGTGCACATCGATATAACGCGCGTGTTCAACAACTGTCTGCTGCAGCAGACGCAACCGCAGGACAGCCACGGCGAGAAGACGATCGCCGCGCTCTACAACACGTGGTACTCGGACGCGCTGCTGCGGAAGGTGAGCGGTGGGAATATCGTGTTTTCGCTCAACCAGAAAGCGTTCGTTTCCATCTCGCCCGAGGGCTACATTCCGTTCAATCCGGAGGAGTTTTCCGACTTCAACGAACTGCGCGCACTGGCCGAGCTGATCGGTCCGTACGGTATCAAGCTGCTGAACGAATCGCTCATGTGGCACATCGCGAACCAGGTGCAGGAGCTGAAGCGTTTGGTGGTGCAGAACAAGGAGGTGCTGATGATACTTCGCAGCAACTTCGACAAGCCCGAGATCATGAAGGAACAGTTCAAGCGGCTGGCGCAGGTCGACAATCTGCTGCAGCGCATGACGATCATCGGCGTGATTCTAAGCTTCCGCCAGCTGGCCCAGGAAGCGCTGGTCGATGTGCTCGAGCAGCGGGTGCCGTTCCTGCTGTCGTCGGTCAAAGACTTCCAGGAGCACGTGCCCGGTGGCGATCCGCTGAAAACGGTTTCCGAAATGGCTTCGGCCGCCGGGTTGAAGTGCAAGGTGGATCCCGCCCTGTCGAACGCGCTCAAGGCGCAAAAGTCCGAACCGGACGATAGCGACCATCTGAACATCTGCCTGCTGATGGTGTTCGTCGCGGTAAGCATTCCAAAGTTGGCCAAAAACGAAAACTCCTTCTACCGGGCGTCGCTCGAGGCGCACACGAACAACACGCACTGCATGGCGGTGGCCATCAACAACATCTTCGGCGCTATGTTTACCATCTGCGGGCAGAACGACATCGAGGACCGGATGAAAGAGTTCCTGGCGCTCGCCAGCTCGTCGCTGCTGCGGCTCGGTCAGGAGTCGGACAAGGAGGCGATCAAGAACCGCGAGTCGATCTACCTGCTGCTCGATCAGATCGTGCAGGAATCACCGTTCCTGACGATGGATCTGCTGGAATCCTGCTTCCCGTACGCGCTCATTCGCAACGCCTACCACGCCGTGTACAAGCAGGAACAGCTGATGCATTGAAAGGGGAGCAGGAAGTAAACAAAAAGCAAGACAGTAGGCGAAGGGGTTTGTTATCCTCGGAACCCCGCCCTCCGACGTCACACCAAAATATCTCCCCTCCTCACACATGCGCAAACTACTCTGATTCGTGTCTGAACAGCAATCTTCCGTACGTGGGCTTTCGGTGCGCGCGTTTATTTATTGCATCCATCGGAAAGCGTGGCCAGTGTTGGCCAGCGTTCCATATGATGCATTTATTTAGAACAATTAGTGCTAAGTGGGTGGGTCCATCATTTCGTAGATCCGCGTAAACAATTTGGCTTAAGGTTGCGCCTAAGCGAAGTTGCGTGACCTTTCGGCGGCCTGTGCAACAGCTACACTCATAAGGGAAAAAAAGCATTTAATCGTAAAAATTTAAACATAACAACAAAAAACAAACAAACAGAACACACCAGCAAAACATTACAACGTGTAATCGTAAGTCGTATGTAATTTGGCAATATTTCAAATATGAAATAAAATCGCGCTAGGAATAGCTTATTAAAGTATCAACCGTGGGCGCTGTGTATTTTTATATTCATCAATCACTGTAATCATAGAGACTTATGCACATATTTAAAGTTCACCTTAATTTATACGGGAAAGCAAACCGAAATGGAAACTTTGGATTGATTCCAGCTACAAGAAATTATAGATTATTGGAGTCAAAGTAATCTTAAAAATATTTTTGCTTCCTGTTGATGTAAATGTAATAACGTCCTTCAGCAAAAAAATAATAACTACCATTGTTATTTAAAACTCCGCCTCCATATAAAATAGTCTTATTCAGTGCAGTTGCTGTATGTTAAACACGACAACAGTTATTTGAAAATTATTTAAAAATCTGAAAAGCATTGTATAAACGATTACACATCTAAACATCTAAAACCTTCACCTTATTCAAATTTTCAGCAGTTTTATAGAAATAACCGCATATTGAATTAATGTATAGATGAAAATGGTACGAAACTTAAGACAAAGTAGAATCATCGTTGTATTAAAAATGTGTGCCGTTAATGACTTTCATGGCATATTCGGGTTATATTTGAGTATTTCAGAGTTCACGAAATTTTGTTACACTTATTCTAGTTTATTTACTGTGGAGATTCATTTTTTTGGTAAACAAATAATTCTGACAGCTGACAACAGCAGGTTAATTGACAGCTTGGTACAACGGAGATGGTGTCACAGACCAATCTACGTAGCCATATTAAAACCGATTTTTGATGTCTAGGGTACCTACCAGTGATACTCCATGATCATTCGTGGGTATAAATCAATTCTAGTTCTATTTAATACAGAAATCGAAGTATAGCCCTCTTTCAGTGCCACTATTGTATTTCCCAATTTTTAACTTCCAGCCCATAACATATTGACAAACAAACCGTAACTAATATCGTACAACCCTCATATGCGTCGCATAAAGCATTTAATTTCAGTTTTTCCACACTTTTGCTGTTATTAGACGAGGAAAAATAGTGTCAGATGGTTTTGGATATTTTCTGCCAAATCGCGTTTGACAGAAAATATCCAAACCGCAAATCAGAATTCGACATGTTCAGTTCTGATTTTTTCAGACTGGATATTTTCTGTCAAAATGGTTGTTTGTTTACATTTCGGTTTGTTTTGGTTTTCCTGTGGTTTTGCATTCACGTACAATGTTGTCCGTGCATTGTACAATCATTATTAAAAGTATTATTACACAAAATAACCGCTCCGCCCAATGTATCGTTACAGCATTATTAGACGAGGAAAAATAGTGTCAGATGGGTTTGGATATTTTCTGTCAAACTGGGCTCCGGCGCGGCGTTTGGCATAAAATATCCAAAACCATCTGACATTATTTTCCCTCGTCTAATAACAGCATTTAAAGGACCTATTTCATCTTGAATTTCATTTGATATTGTTTCCGATTCGTCAATCCCGGAACAAATCAGCAAAATTAAGCATTCTCTGACCGAATTATCACGGTCCATCTGTCAAGTTGCAGAGTATAATATATGTATCAACATGTATATTACAGAAAGAACAGACTACACAACAGACTTTGGACCATTGAATTTATTGGATTTATTGAATTATTCAGGCTTTTAAACAAACGATCGTTTTCAATTGTAATTAAATTTCTAACTTCACTACACATGCTTAACACGAGACGTCAAATTTTCGTGTATTTTTCTTCAGAACCCGAAACAATCTTTATGGCGTGTCACCTCCGTCGTTACACCAATCTTGCATCAAAACATTACCGAAGTGATTGGTTACGTTGTGAAGCACCAACCCATCGTCAGAATTAAATAATTCAACTTTCTATGAAAACGTGCTGTTCTTCGGCACATTTGTACGTTCATCCCTTCGTTAGCCATCCGTAATGCTGTGAAGCCCACGCGATTGATGCACAGCTTGAGGAAAGGATAAAAAACGCACTATGGTGAGTTGTTTGATATGGCATGATATTGCACCTGATACTCCCGTACCGGTTGACCTATTTTTAGCGCAGCATGGATCTATAATTAGTGCTAAGTTAATGCTTTCCTTGATGCATATTCGAGCGCGTGTTCACCGGCATTCGCGTCCGGGCGACGCGAATGTAAATGAATGATTAGCTTCAATTTAATAATTGTGACACATTTGTAGGCACTGCTTGGCGCACAACTAGTTATCACCCTGATCATGGTCAGCGTGATCCAGAAGCTGAGCCCACACTTTTCACTGGCCAAGTGGATACTCTGCTCCACCGGATTAACGCGGTACCTGCACCCGACCGATGACGAGCTGCGAAAGTTGTCCGGCGTACCATCGGTAAAGGGCAAGGGCAAAAAGGACAAGCGCAACGGGCATCAGGCGAATGGTGAAAAGTCCGCGACATTCCACATCCCGCGCAGCCTGAACGTGCAGCTGGACACGCTGCCCATCTCACCGTATGACATCGTGCATTTGCGCTTCTACACCGAGTACCAGTGGCTGGTGGATTTTAGTTTATACTCCGTTATTGTTTACACAATTTCTGAGGTACAAATCGAATGCCGCTCCTGTTGATTATAATACAGAACGTCCCAATGATGATGTTCTTTCCCGCCCTAGGTATACCACTTTTTTTACCCACTGAAGGAAGAGATCAATCTTAGCATGCTATGGTGCCTTCTGGTTGTATTTTTTGCTTTGTATCCTTTTCAAATTCCAATGACTCTATATGGATTTGGTGCGACACACGGTGTTTTCCTTAACAAAAGTTTCTCTATTTAGTAAGCTGCTCACTTCCCTAACGGTGCAATACTTTAAAAGTGAAGAATCGATAGGTGAACGATCCACCTGCATCGTGACAGGGCTGGCTTACCTGCTGATTGCTATGATCATTCTGATCGTACCGGAGCACACGCTGGAAGTCGGTTTAGATAAGGCATATTACAGCTTCAACACTACTGCGTCGAGCTTCCTCGAAGCACAAGGACTACATTCCTCGTAAGTTATTCAATGCCATTAGGTCGTTCAATCGTCTGAAACCTTTCATTCATTTTATTTATCACCAGTGGGCCAGCATCGAAGATTGTGGTGAAGTTTTTCATCGCCGTCAGCAGTGGCATCCTGGGAGCCTTGTTCACTTTCCCTGGTTTGCGTATGGCCCGTATGCACTGGGACTCGTTGAAGTGAGTTTTGATTTCGCTGCTAACCCCGGTCGTTTTTCAATGCATAAGAAACAATTATTTGTCTTGCAGGTTTTGCAAAGATCGTCTTTGGTTGAAGCTCTTATTAAACGTCAGCTTCGCGATGCCGTTCCTGTTGGTCATCCTTTGGATAAAGCCACTGGCGCGTGACTATCTTACGGCACGTGTTTTCTCTGGCATGAGCGCACCAATGTAAGATTTATTAAAAACACCCCCCCTTATGTTCCACCAGCTAACATTAAACATTATTTCATCGCTTTTTTAGCCTATCAACGGAAGCGTTCGAAACGATCCGGCTGTATGCGGTGGTAATCGCTGTTGCCCTTCGTTTCCTGCTGATGCCCGTCTATCTGCAAGCCTACCTCAATCTTGCTTACGATCGTGTGGAGGAACAAAAGAAGGAAGCGGGTCGTATCACGAACGTCGAGCTGCAGAAGAAGATTTCCTCCATTTTCTACTATCTCTGCGTCGTTACGCTCCAGTATGTGGCACCGATTCTAATGTGCCTGTTCTTTGCGCTGATGTACAAATCGCTCGGCGAGTACACCTGGAGCGGTGTGATGAAGCAATCACTTCCACTGGACGAGTGTTCCGCCGATGTAGAGTATGAGAAATCGGTGTTGGCAACGATTGCCAGCGAACGGGTGGCCGTTGATGCCCGCGAGTTCCAAGATATAACCCCGGAAGGGGGAGAAAATGTGATCGGCACCGATGCCGATGACCACAACATTCTTACCACTGCCCAAAGCTTCCACATGTCGCTGCAAAGCCTCAAGTCAGTCTTCACCAAAGATGTGTATCGCGGGCTGTTCGGGTTTGCCACGTGGTGGAGCTGCTTCATCTGGTTTGCCGCCAGCTCGCTCGGTATGGTTTATCAGTCGTACTTTACGAAATCGTGAGGGATGGTAGACGACGGCCAACCGAAATCACCGTATTGGCTGCGAATTGACAGCAGTGTATATACGAACGCTTCATCTTCATCGTCTATCCACCTGGAGGATATGCATTTTTGCGTGGCTCATGTTTTGAAGTTTTCGAGCCTTTCCGTCTAACAGCGCAACCATCGTCAATCAGACTCTAGTTTTAAACTGTCACTAACGCATAATGCTTGATTTATGTTTTGTTTTATTTCCTAGCCGTGCCTTCAACGGGTGCAAACACAGGTTTTGTTGGGTGTTTGTTTGTTTTTCGTTTGTAGATGTATGATTTATGATTTCATCAAGCGCTTCACCGCAGTGAGTCAAACAAAAAAGTCATTAGAGTAGAAAAAAATCGATCGGAACGTGTCAATAAAATACCGGTTTTACTCTAAAGTAAGGTAGTTACAATGACGGTTTTGATTATTTTGTTACGTGGATGTGGCGTTTGTAGAACACATTTACATATAATGGGTGGCAATATCACATATTCATAAGGTATATCATATATAAGAATAATTTAAAGATTATTTAAAAACAAAATGGTGGTTAGAAAAACAAACAAAATACATATTAAGCTTAGAACAAATCGAGCAATATAAGAAATAATTTCTTATATGATAAAGGTTAACTTAGTTCAGAGATCCATTAATAGTTATTAAACAGAATGTTGAACACGTTATGCCCAGGAACATTACATCCAGTGGTAAAGAGTCCGATCAATCAAATCAAAAAGGTCCAAATAGTTATTTTCTTGCATATATTGATTTTTACTTAAAGCAAAAACGTTTGTTGGTTTTCTAAACTATTTCCGATCGATATCCATAAATATATTTACGCAGGTTTATTTGTGAAACTAGAACTTTATAATTCAATGCAAATGATTCAACTCTATTCGTTCGCACTACGAAGCTTATTATTGAACGACTAATGCTTTAAATGTACGTGTCTTAAACGAAACAGTACATTGTCAGAAAATACTGTCTGAGCGCCAAAATGTTGAGAAATTAACTTTTTATCGACCAAAAGATGGAAAACAGTGGCTCCCTATGGTTGATCACGCCACCAAAATAGTATCTTTTAAGCAATTAGCATTCAGGAGAAACCCGTAAACGTGAATCATCTTTCTACGGAAGAACCATTGCGAAAAAAAGTATGAATAATCAAAATCAGTGTTATCATTAAGCAGGATTCGCCAGACAACCGGTAGATAACCTCGTGTTTAAAATCTTTTTGCTTCTCCTTAAATTTGATGCGAGTTATTTTCTCATGCTAGGATAATAAATGTGTCCGATTATATTTACATAAAAAATGTACATTGTTAACGCGCTACTGAACACAGTAAAAGATAGCAAAGAAAACATTAACATGAAAACAATCCACGCGCTCCCAAACGAAGAAAATTATTACTCTGTTGCGATGGGCACATCTTTTTCCTCGTCGACAAAACGTGCACACGATCGTTGGATTCTTACATCCTACGTGTTCTGGCGCTTTCCTTTTCAACCAACTGCTTCCCGAACGATGTTTCGAAGGGAGACAAAAAACGCTGTTCACCGTGGACTTGATGACGATCTTTCTAGATCATTTTGGAGGTACACTCGCTCGCAGCATTCCGTCACTATTTTCGTCACCAGCCGTCGTTCGTGCTGTGTGATATAACGATTGTGAATACTATTTTAAGCATTCGGTGCGATCGCCCGTGAGTTTAGTCGACAATTGAACACCAAACGGACAGGACGCGTAAAACGCGCTGCAGACGTTAGCTCCCGTCATAACAGGAAGTGTGTGCAGAGCACGTGCTAGTTAGTGAAAATTATCACCGGAAGTGTGTGGAGATAAAAGCTAACAGGTATGAGGGAAGGTGATTTAACAAACAAAAAAAGCACATAGTTCGAGTTGTGTTGAAATGATAGAACATTACCCGGAAGATATCTAGCTCGCACACACGTTGCAACACCTGGACAATATTCATCAACGGCGGTGACCTTTAGCCAGTGGAATCTAAAAATACTGCACTGTTGCGTGGCTGGGAAGTGGTTTTAAAATAGTTCGCTTCTCATCCGCAGAAATGGCAAAGACACCGGCAGTGGGCATTGATCTGGGCACGACCTACTCGTGCGTCGGTGTGTTCCAGCATGGCAAGGTGGACATTATCGCCAACGACCAGGGCAACCGGACCACGCCTTCCTATGTGGCGTTCACCGATTCGGAGCGTTTGATTGGGGACGCTGCCAAGAATCAGGTGGCAATGAATCCCAACAACACGATCTTCGGTAAGTTTCATTCGTTGGCCCGTCGTCGGGCGCGCATATTCAAAGGCCGAACAAAATTAACATGCGGTTTGTTTTCGTGCTTCTGTTTTTGCAGACGCGAAACGCCTGATCGGACGCAAGTTCGATGATCCAACCGTACAGAGCGACATGAAGCATTGGCCGTTCGAGGTTATCAGTGACGGTGGCAAACCGAAGCTGCAGGTCGAGTACAAGGGCGAGAAGAAATCGTTCTTCCCGGAGGAGGTTTCGTCGATGGTGCTGACCAAGATGAAGGAAACGGCCGAAGCGTATCTGGGCAAGAGCATTGCCAACGCGGTTATTACGGTGCCGGCTTACTTCAACGATTCGCAGCGTCAGGCCACGAAGGATGCCGGTGCGATCGCGGGTCTGAATGTGATGCGAATCATCAACGAACCGACGGCGGCTGCCATCGCGTACGGTTTGGACAAGAAGGTTGGCGGTGAGCGCAACGTGCTGATCTTCGATCTGGGCGGCGGTACCTTCGATGTGTCGATCCTGACGATCGAGGATGGCATCTTCGAGGTGAAGTCGACCGCCGGTGACACTCACCTGGGCGGTGAAGACTTCGACAACCGCATGGTGTCTCACTTCGTCGAAGAGTTCAAGCGCAAGCACAAGAAGGACATCACGAGCAACAAGCGTGCCTTGCGTCGGCTCCGTACGGCGTGCGAGCGGGCAAAGCGTACGCTGTCCGCGTCGACCCAGGCCAGCATCGAGATCGATTCGCTGTTTGAGGGTATCGATTTCTACACCTCCATCACGAGGGCCCGTTTCGAGGAGCTGAACTCGGACCTGTTCCGCGACACGATGGAACCGGTGTCGAAGGCGCTGCGCGATGCGAAGATGGACAAGTCGAGCATCCACGACATCGTGCTGGTCGGTGGATCGACCCGCATACCGAAGGTGCAGAAGCTGCTGCAGGACTTCTTCAACGGCAAGGAGCTGAACAAGTCCATCAATCCGGATGAGGCCGTCGCGTACGGGGCCGCGGTGCAGGCAGCCATCCTGCAGGGCGATACGTCGGAGGCGGTTCAGGATCTGCTGCTGCTGGACGTAACTCCGCTGTCGCTGGGCATTGAGACGGCTGGGGGCGTGATGACGGTGCTTATCAAGCGCAACACCACGATCCCGACGAAGCAGACGCAAACGTTCACCACCTACTCGGACAATCAGCCGGGCGTGCTGATTCAGGTGTTCGAGGGTGAGCGTGCGATGACGAAGGACAACAATTTGCTCGGCAAGTTCGAGCTGAGCGGTATCCCGCCGGCACCGCGCGGCGTGCCGCAGATTGAGGTTACGTTCGACATCGACGCGAACGGCATCATGAACGTGTCGGCCGTCGAGAAGTCCACCAACAAGGAGAACCGCATCACAATCACCAACGACAAGGGTCGCCTCAGCAAGGAGGACATCGACCGGATGGTGAACGAGGCGGAGAAGTTCCGCAACGAGGACGAAAAGCAGCGCGAGAAGATCTCCGCCAAGAACTCGCTGGAAGCGTACTGCTTCAACATGAAGTCGACCATGGAGGACGCGAACGTGAAGGACAAGATCCCGGACGCGGACAAGACGCTGATCATGGACAAGTGCAACGCGACGATCGCCTGGCTCGACGGCAACCAGACGGCGGAGAAGGAAGAGTTCGAGCACAAGCAGAAGGAGCTGGAGGCGGTGTGCAATCCAATCATCCAGAAGCTGTACCAGGGTGCGGGCGGTATGCCCGGCGGTGGTATGCCCGGTGGCGGTATGCCCGGTGCTGGTGCCGGAGCTCCACCGACGTCCGGTGCCGGTCCGACGATCGAGGAAGTCGACTAATGGCGGTCATCGTGGCGGAGGGAAATGCACAATAAAACCGGAACCCCAGTGACGGTGAAAACTGGTCAAACAAAAAATCATCCCTTTATTCAATAGGTTTGTTCGGGTTTGCGTGTGTCGTAAAACAATTTTGACTGGTTCTTCGCCTGCGCTCCTATCGCCTTCCTGTTGGCGAGGAGTTTGGTTTGTATCTTCGTAACTTGATTGGTATTTCTTTTTTCGGTCGTTTTATCTTGTTTGTTTTTTTTTGTTGGTTTGCTGGTTTGTTTGGGTAAATGAGCGTACCGGAAACGAAAGGGGATCGATGCACACATACGCCGGGTGCATCAAGACACGTGGGCACACAGAAGCATTATAACCTGGCGGCATTGCACAAGCGAATAGAAAGCGCTGGCAGCAACTTGCTGTGCTGTTATACGAGACAGTTGCCATGGGAACGTGGTGGTTTGTTACGTGCTTCATGTTCACTTTATTTTCTATCGAAGTTACACAACGCTAACATCGACGCGGTTTCGATTAGCTTTGGCCTAACGGAAAGAAGCGGCGCATTTGCAACCAGCGATTCAAGCCCTGCCGTACGGTCGCTAAGACATTTGTAAAAATTGCCCGCCATCCCCGTCCATGTTTTCACCGGCAGCGTTTTCGCACCCGCACGAGAAGAGGGCTCATGGTTCGTTTGATTAGGTCTCGTTTCGTTTAGAAATTCTCGCTTCGCATTTGTCCGCGCGTCTCCTCGTCATTATCGGCTTTGGGCTTTGTTGTCGCATCTATAGATATATCAGTCTATTTTCAATATTAAAGTTACAATATCAACGGATTTGACTTTCATAGAAACGGGGTAAGACTGCACAATCTGCTCCTGCCAAACGTGATCAACTCCAATCGTTTCCCTAAACCCAATTATAACACGAGAACGGGGGGATTAATTAGTTTGAATGGATACTTTTCCGTTCTAAATATATTCAGCATCTGGTAGCATTTAGCCCAAAGAAAAACTGGCTTCGTTTAAGAGATTTGTGTGCTTTTTTTAATTCAAAACGATATAAACCAACACACAATCGGAAGCTAAACGCTTCAGGGATGTGAGAATGTTATACAAGCATGGACATTAAATTTTATAATTACGGAAGAATCGATGGAAGGTTTGTTATTTAAACACGAAGTAAAATTGAAATTTTGTTTAAAAATAGTAAAGACATGATTCGTAATTCTTAGCATTCGAGCCGATAAACATTGCACACAATCAATTCCCCGTAACAGCGTATTTTGAAATAATAAATTCAAGTAATTTTGGTAACTAAGGTAACTCAGGTCATATTTAGCATTGGAAATGAACATTCCTTTCGTGGATTTCATCTTGTACTTTTTTGCACGGTACACATAACTGAAATAAATCACAAACCAAGCATTGCTGCCATCGGTACTGCCTAGTACGGGGATTATTTCTAGTACATTTTCTTCGTAATACGTCGGGGATATCATCACATTCCACGGCAACAGAAAAGATCGCCTTACACGCTACACGCTACTTGTATAAAGTAATGTTTTGCATTTTAGAATAATTTCTTAATCAATTCATTCCTCCCAATCCTAATACCACATTCGCTCTCTCTCTCTCTCTCTCTCTCGCTCTCGCTCTCTCTGTTCATTGCGGAGAAAAGATTATTTCTTTTTTCTTTTGTTTTTTTTTTTTAAATACGTTCGCCCACCAGCAGATGTATAGCTCGACTTCATTCATCATTTCTCGCGACCAACAAACCTGATCCTGAGAATCTTATCAATTTATAATTTTGCCTAAGGCTGAGCACGAATAATCCGGTTGTTTGATGTTTATTACTTTTCTTAAGATTAATACAACATTTAAGTCAACATGAACGTGCTAATTTACTGGGTTTTGTTTGTTTTGTTGGTTTTTTTTTTGTTTGGTTTTGTTTGCTTCCATCTTTCACCTAATTTTTCGTTCGCTCTGTTTAGTTTGTTTGTGATTTGCGGGTGCCGTTTGGTTGGCAAACATTTTACCCTACATTTTACACGCTCGTTTTGGCGTTTATACCGCTGTCGCTAACTTTCGTAAATGTTTACCCTACGCCCGTCCGTGCGTTCTTCGTCGGTCTGCCGGGCTTGCCGGCTTGTCCCGATGCAGCTGCAGCTTTCCCTACATAAAAAGTACTATTGAAACATTGGAATCAAATGTATGCCGCAAGTCGCTTGTTCGCTTTTGCTGTTCTTTTTTTATTGTTCTACATTAGTTGGAATCGTACGCAAATTTGCGTGAATAAATCGTTGTTACAAAAAACGTGTTGAAACGGGTGTTGCTGAAAAGACGAATTTAAAAACATTATCGCAACACGCTGATCAAAGGCTAGCGCATAACTTTTTGCAAACATTAGGTAAGGGTTGCTGCATTTGCTTCTGTATCATGCAATAATGTGTTTCTGGTTTGTTTTACTTCAAACTATCGCTTACCGTAGTAGAGAAAGAGCGCATCGAGAGCAAAACAAAAACCCTATTCGAACCTACTCGTCCATCAACGGTTTTAGTGGTGCGGACTGGAAAAGGAGCGCTGCTACTAGTAACTGCCGCAACTGGGATTTGTTTTTAAAGAGAGGGTAGTAGTCATAAGAATGATTCTCTCGTTGGCCCCCGCACCTAGGAGCACATCTTCTGCTGAGGCCGTTTGAGTTTTGATTCCAGAGAACTGCTGACGACTTGTTTGTCGCGTGTGTTTTTCGGTGCCTTAGTGTCGAAGGAAATCTGCTACAACTAATACTAATCAATAAATATCACATAACGTTAAAGATGCACCAGACGCGAACCTATTTATGTTTATCGTTGCTGATTAACTTAACTGACATGAAAACGATTTAAACGATGCAGTGTCGTCCCTTCATGGCGATGGTTCGGCGTTGTGGGAATGAAGTGAAGTTAAAAATGCTGCGTTTATTGCTTTGCTATCGTAGAACTCACACTCGAGAGCTGAGCTAGCGTGCGTGTGCGTGTCGAAAAGAATGAATATGAATGAAAATATCTCATGCCAGCAACAAAGACACGGCCGTCTTGGGATAGAGTTTGGAATCTCGATTATTCGATCGAAACCGATCGTGGTCTAGTGGTTTCGTGCCGCATCCGAGAGGCGATGTTGGAGCAGTTCTGCAAATCGACGTACCTGCTTCGTACGTTGAACGTTTCGGGGGTTTTCTGCCTTTACTTATCGGTCTAAAAATTTCCATAAAATGGTTTCGCTATATAACATTTTGCCTACGATCACCCGATCAAGTTCAAGTGCACTACTTCAACAATTCCGTGGAACTGCACGGTCCATCGAAACAGCCGCCAGTACTATCGCTAACCGATCGTTGGCTAAGGTTCGGCGAGAACTGCAACGAGTCAGAGAGGGCAGAGCTGTTAGTCTTTGGCGTGTTTGTGGCAGCCACTCCCCGGGGCTGGTACCTCCTGCGTTTCGTCCACCGACGGTAGTATGTCGTCGACGGAGTTCGGAGTCATCGGGCTAGGCGTCGTCAGTATCGGTTTGTTCATAGGGCACGATATCACATCACCGATGATGATGTTGGGTTTGATCTTCTGCAGCTGCTGTTGCTCCTGGAGCCGCGCCAGGTGTCGCTTCATCTCCTGCCGTAGCTCCTTCTGCTGTATCTCCTGCTCGAACCGACGCATACTGTAGCTCCGCACGGACGAGCTGGTACTGTGCACGGAAGCTAGACTGGGTCTTCGGGAACCTGTGGAACCGTTGGCCGGGTGGGGTGGTGGGGGTATGCGGAAGAAGAAGGATACATGTTCATCATTACTTTGCTGAACTCGCTGACCTGCTGTTATGATGTTTGATTTCTAATCTTTTTTTTTCTATCTGCGTTTGAATGATTATAAACCAATTGACGTGTGCATTACGCGTTTTGAACTGGTTTTTCTTATTTTTTGATTTTTGATAGCATGTGAGCAACAATCGAGCGTGATGAATAGAAGAGAAGGTACGATAAGAATATGCCCTTGTGCAATGCTGACAAGCTGGCAGTGCTACACAAAACAATGCATGTACCATATACGAACGGAAGGTTGGTAAAGAATGTGCATAAATAAATTATAATACAACAGGACAGCGTAGAAGGTGCTCTCATCCAACAGTTAGCCTGACATTGTCGTGGCCTAGTGATCGGGGATTTTACATACAGGTGTTTATCTCGTGGAGGCGATATCAATAACAGTTGTTAGTAAATAGTTGTTTGAATAATGCGTAAAAATTACACCAATATTTAATATTTAAATAAAAACTTCATAAAAAAAATTATTTTAGTTTACTTTCTGTTCAGATTAATTAATTAAAACAGTATATTTGAAATAGAGTTGAGCAGTATTGGCGAGTAGGTAGGATAAGTAGCTTTAGTTAAAAGTAGCGTAGTAATATTTCATATTTTTGTTAAATCAATCAAATCAATCATTATTAGTGATAGAAAGTCAAAACATGGAATTGATAGTTTTAACATTACTTGGACTGTTTTTTGCACACATAGTCGGTTCATACATTTGATTGATTAACAATGATATGCAATTAAAAGGCGTTGATGAAACGTGAAACATTCAAACGATTAAAACGTAGCACGAAGCTATGCAGTTTTCGTCATTCTGTGTGTAATTCCGTGTCAGGAAGCGGATAGTGACAGTGAGATTAAGGTCAGAGATTTCAGCAATAATCAGCGTAAGTAGCACGAAACAGTGGGCTAGCGAAGCTGAAGGATGAAAGAGTATTAGAAAAACAAGAAAACAATAAGATATAGCCAAATAAATTCGAAAAGTAATGTGAGAAACTAAATACGAAAGAGAGCAGAAGAATGCAGAGAAAAAAAGCGGCAGAAGTGTAACATAGAAAATTAAACCATTTAAAAACGATGACAACAGCTCGTGTATGTCAGATTCATTACCAGATTCGTGTATTCGTGTGTGTATTTGGGTAAATCAGTTCGCCATATTGCTTATATGCATGAAACATTTCTGAAATTAGTTCGTCATTGAATTGGTGGAAAGGAAAAACATAAACTTACGCTTACCGCTCGTCGCAACGGAACAAAAACAGTACGGACGGTTAATGATCAAACGCTAAGTCACAACACTACTACATGTACACCGAAACACGAAACACGGCTATTCACAACGTTAGGAAACGGGTACTATTGTGAAATGAGATTTTGTTTTTTTTTTGTTTTTTGGTTTTGCTTGTGTCTTACTACCCTAGAATGGTAACATAGAAATGTGTGAAGGACGACAACCGTTCGCAACAACATTAACAACAATAAGAATGAAACAATAAAACTAAAACTAAAAACAATAGCAGCAACAACGACAATACAAACACACACATAGAGAGGAATGGGTTCGCGGGGAGCAGAGGTAAACGTAAAACCGACCGACCGACCGACCAACCGACCGAGAACGAAACATCCTTGACAATTGTTGCGGTACACCGTTTCATTGCATGCTACCCGCTAACACCTGCAGCAAATGGGGTTTATGTGTGTGTGTGAGTCGCAGGACATTAGCACGCAATTGCACCATTTCCAAAACGGTTACAAAACAACCATTTCTGCTACGATTGGCAGGTGTTTTGCGTGTGTTGCACGGTTTTAGTTGGATCGAAACACGAACGAAATGCTTCCGAACTGTAATGCTATTATTTGTACATTAATTGATTGATCGACACGATCGTGCGAATCGAAAAAAAATTTTTTTTTTTTTTGCTAACGTATTCGTTTCAGTCACAACATTATCTGTTGCATCGCAAGTTATCGGCACGTGACGTTTTATTTATTAATTTAATCATTTGCTTTGTGATTGAAAGGAACATCAATTTTGATTTAGTCATATTATGCATTGCTCCAGAACATAAATATATCAGTTGGGATAATGGAGTGATAAGTGCTATATTGTTACATACAATTATCATAACCCATTAGAACATCCTTACATCAAAACCCAATTAAAGTGCCGAACTTGTACGCTAAAGTATTATTCTTTATCTTTTATTTGCCCAATAGTATACTTTTTGTGCTAGCAATTCACCACTCCATATATTTTGGTATGAAATAATAAACTGTTTCCTAATTTCAACAAAAATGAAAGATTTTAAAAATTTTACCACAAAATGTGATAATTGACTGACTCATTTTACCACTGTTGAATTTTGTACAAATGCAAAAATCATGCAAATCTTACTTCCAATAGGCGTTATTCATGTTTTATTATTCCATTATCTGAAGAGCAGCAAATGAGCCTGAATATAGTCAGTTTTCATTATAAAAAACCCTTTCAATTAATTTTGGTTTGCATGGAAATTGTTGATATTTTGTTTCTTATATTGTTCTACGAAAATTTCACTATTTATTGCAATTGCAAAAAACACATATTCTGTGGTAATTTGAGAACATCATACAAACATTGAAAAAAATATGCTAGAAACTATTTAACATTTCGCAAAGTATAGTTTTTATGATGAGAGACTTTGCTGTGAAAATTCATAGCAAAAGAGTTTTCAAAAACTATCATTATTTTTACAGTCCTACTGAAAGTCTTAATCCAATTTACGAAATTTGGAGTTTTCGGTGGAGTTGGACACAAAATTTGCAAAAAAAGGATAACATGTTTAGGCTAATCTTATTTTCTTTTTAATAGAGACAATTAAAGAGATTTAGTTTTTAAAAGAGATAATAACATTAACAATTTTGTCAAAATGAAGTAGAAAATTACTAATATCGTAAATGTAATTAAGTTGTGTTTCAATAATTTCATTCCTATTGTATATAAACTAGCCTATAAGTCGGTAAATCCTAAATTGATGCATACTTAGCTAGTCAACCTCGCAATGAGACAGTTTATGTTCAAGAAAAAAAAAACATCTTTTGAATAATCATGTAGCGCTTCAAACCTCTAGTTTTCACAATGAAGAGAAACACATAGACAAATACACACACACACACATGAGACCGTTCTAGGGTAGCTCATAATGCAATAGGATATCCTTCACATCATGGGTGTTTAGCAAAAGCTACAGTCAAGCCAACGTGATGCGATGAGCCCTCAACCGGACGGATGTTAATTACTCCACCATCAGAAACAATATCGTTATCGATCAGCTGATAGTAGCTGGTCAGATTGACCGAAATGCAATCGATTGTTGTAGTCACGCCTGAAAGTCCTAGGTTTGAACCAGTTGGGGACTAGACATTGGATAGAACTGAACTCTGAGAAATAGCGTTGAAGTGCAAAACGACACCACCCAATGATTAGTCGGTAAACGAAATCGGAAACCAAAAAATGGAAAGTAAACGTAACGAAACATTTAGAAAACATATACACACACACGCGCGTGCGGGCACGCACAGACACACGGATACATGTACACTAGGGTCCCGTTGAATGGATGGGTTGGACAGGACCACATGGAAAGTGGAAAAAGGGAAGACGGGAAACCCACAACACCTAGAGCGAGAAAGAGCTCCGGGAACAGGAAGGCCCGGTGTTTCCCCATTTGCAGACAGGGATACAGAGAAGGTGGAGACAGACAGTGAAAGAGAGAGAGAGAGAGAGAGATAGCCTGGAGGGAGTGAATGTGTTTTACCGCAACGTTTGCCACCTCGCTCGCAGGAGTCGGCAGTGCGCCCAACTCGATGCTGTCGTGCAGATCGTAGCTGTAGCAGTGATTGACGAAGGGATCGGCCGTACCGTGCCCGTCCTGGTCGTCGTCGTCGTCGAAGCTCGAGTCATCGTTGGTGGAGGCACCGTAGTGGTACGGCGCATGGTACTGACCGTTGCTACCGCCGGCGCTGCTGCTGCCGCCGGCGCCGCCGCCGACGCCACCGACGCCGCCGCCTCCGTCGGCATGGCGGCCGACGTTGACGTTCGTGTGGTTGCTGCCGATCAGCGCGGTGGCCTTGCAAAACTTGGAAAACAACTTATTGTGCGTTCTGAGCGACGGTATGTCCAGGTAGAGCAGCTGCTTCTGGTGCTCGAGCTGGCGCTCGAGATATTTGGTCATATTGTCGTCGCTCAGATAGCTGATGGGGTGCTGGGAATCGGTACTAGTGGATTTACTATTTCTAATTGCAGATATGTGACATGATACAAGCAATATGGCGGCAGAACGGGCCGCACCTGTACGGGAGGTCGACACCAGGACCCCTTTGGAGCCGTGCAGCGGCGCACTGGACGATCGCCGATTGCCATAGGAACCGATGGAACCGCTCGAGCGCTGACTGGAACGAGATGACGGTCTTGCCGACTGTATTGTCAATGGTATCCCTGCGTGGGGGGAGATCACGATGTTTCCGTACGTTTGTTACGTTTTGGGCGCGCCGGATTATTGTTTTTTGTTTATCGCACGTTATCGGTTTGTTACGCGTTCGAGTTGCAAACACGAACCATGTGGCCGTCCGACGGGAATCGCGGTGGTATGGTGGTGGTGGTGGTGGTGGTGTTGGTAGCATCGTGATGTGTAAAGTGTGTGATGTGAGCAGAAAACATGGCCAGCATGAAATGGAAAGAAATGGAGATAAATAGAGAGAAAAAGAGACAGATAGACAGCAATAAAAGTGTGTGTGTGAGAGAGAGAGAGAGAGAGAGAGAAGACAGACAGACAGCCAAAAACGAGACGAAAATGAGATTGAAAATAAATGCATAATAAATTATCACGCAGCACACGTATTTGCTAGCGGTAGCGATGTAAAAGAAAACGATACCGTACGGGATTATATGGATGTATTATTTTATGTGCGAAAGATAACTCAAACGAATTTGAAAGAAGGTAAGATGCAAAAACGGTTTAAAAAAAACCCTTACCCTCCCGGTCAACCCGTATCGGGCGAGAAGTGGGCGGTGGGTTAGCTTTCCCAACTCTACTCATGCACCATCGGGTTTTTTTTCGTAATCGTCAAAAAGGCCTCCGCTCTGCAGCTGTTAGCCGTTCAAGCTACTGAAATCGGTTTCGACATGCAGGCGAGCGCGTTATTCCTACGAGGCCTCAATTTTACTTCCTCTTGCATGATTATTTCTACAGAGTCGCGAAAAAGTCACACCGTTTTTCGTGCGCAGAAAGGTGGAAAAAAAACACACACCCACATCCCACGGGGTGACACTGTTAGCGCGAAATGGAACCGAAATAAAACACTCCAAACCGAAACAATGGCGAATGGCAGTATCCAGGACGGGAGAGTGCAAGCGGAAGCGAAAACACCCGGAAATGGAACCCGAACAACGCGTCATGGTGGTGCTGATGGCGTGGCAGCTCAAGGTCTTGCATACTGAAGACGTACACACAAGACACAGCCACGCAAGCGGGGCGCAGAGGGAATTTCCCTGTGGGCGGGACAGAAGGGACAAACAAACTGGGGTGACCCGAAATGGACAAATGATAAAAATAGCTTCACGCTCGGGCCCGGGGCGGGGTTGTCTAGAATCTCCGATTCGACCTCCCTCACAACACACGCCCCCCTCCACCCCTCCCAGGACCCCCACCGGGACAGTACCGTACCTGTATCACTGGAAAATAGTATTGGCGGTGCGAGGTTCGCATCGCCAAAATGCCTAGGTCGAGGATATTTCGTTTTGCTAAATAAATGCAGCACCATGCAAATGAGCCCCGCCAGCACGGCTATGCCGCTCGTCACACCGAACAGCGTCGGAAGATCCGCAGTGATGGTGGCCATGTCTGTGAAGTAGATTAAAATGTTAAACGATTGGCCGTGGATGCGCCACTCGTGTCACTCTCTTTCTCTCTCACTCGCCCCGATCGCGCATAGTTGTATGTAACAGCTGTTAAACCTTTTGGATTATGCTGATTCTGGTTGGACTGGTTGGACTCTTTTCAGTTCCGCCTTTGAAAGCTTAAGTCTCCTTCTTGGTTCTGTGTCCTGTGCCTACCCGGAGCCCATACGTTTGGGTCTCTGCCAGCTGCTGGCGGATGGGGTGGGCAATGTTTCCCGTTCTGTGCCACGTAAATCGAACTATAATCACCGGCATTGTGCCATTTGTCGCAGCAGCGAATCCTTTCTGTGCGTAAATCGTACATTGAACATCAAACGACAGCAACGAATGAAGTGGTAATTTGGCTTGCGAATGGCTTAAAAAAAAAAAGAAGTGTTGGCTTTTTTGGTAGCATTATTGTAAGCAAAAATCGTCGTATGATATTCATCCGCGAACAATATTAATATGTACAAACTGTACACATATTAAATGTATTAATCGACGTTTTGGTTTGTACGGCAAACAATGACATAAATCCCTGCGGCTTTCATCAATATTTTATTTTATTCTTACTCGATTATCTTTTTGCATGGCTTATGGTCAGGAATCGCAATGATCACATTATTCATGTGTATGAAATATATTTTTTAAAATAGTTATTGAATGCAGTGCAAAGAGTTATTGTGCTTATCTCGTAATGAGATTGTTTGTTTGCTTTTAATAGCAACACATACATACAACAAAACATGAACAGAACCTTTTCGATTAGTAAAGCAATGATTTTTTCCATTCTAAATTTCTATAGCAATATTTTAAATAGTAAATAGTTTTTACCAACTACTGTAGCAACCGTTATGTTCATAAACGATTTCACTGGTTAGTAAAAATAATACATGCCTGAATTACAATATACTGCTGAAGTTAAATACCAGAATGAGTAGTAACATTATAGTAATTTTCTTTTCGTGATATTTTAAATCAAATCTTTGCAGATTCAAAAAGTTGATTTTCTAATTTTAAGCGTAATTTTAATAAAACTTCAGCTACTTCTATCCATACAAGCGTTAACCAAATATATGTGATACTTTTAGCTGCCTTTGAGCATATATTTGAAAGTGATCTAAAAGATTATAGATTATCCTATAACTAGGATTGCTAATGAGCTTTGATTGTACTGGAAGTGCAACTTTTTGAACTTTAAGAAACTAGACATATAATTACCATTTTGAAATTAATTTTTATGAAGTTGTTTTACAAAGTTTATGGGCTTTTATGGATTTTTTCAAAGATTATGTATATAATTTTATCTTAACTTCTACAAAGCTATTAAGCTTTGAGGTAAATAGTGAAACATTTTAGCTACCGAATTGTTATCCTCATTACGTTGATTGATACCTTTCAACTTTTTCAAATACTTAGCAATTTTCACCCCAAATTAGCAGTTTAAACAAACCATAGCGAGCCTTCCTCTAAAATTATGGGATTTCCTGACCCATGCAATAAAACAAAACCTTTTGTGTAATTGATGGTGTAATTTGTTTTGCAGCATAAAGTTATCTAAGGTCTGTAAAAAACGAAAATTTTACTCCTTTGAATGCCGTAATGTTTATTTTTGTCAGAAACGCAACATGCGCAAGAACTCGTATGCGGTAATCCATCCTAGCTATTAGTATCGTCCTTGTGTCCTACCATTGCATGATAAGATTGTGCACGAAATCAGAATAACGTCGCTTTGCGCTATCTCACCAGCACTTTTGCCTGCACCAACCGAGAAACGAGAGTGACCGTTTGTGGTATTGGTGGTTGGGTTTAGTTTGGTCCCGGTCCCGTTCTGTACTTCCTACTTACCCTGTGTGCAGAAGACACGTTTCGTTGGCTTCGAGTAGCTAACGGAGTGGAAACCGGGCGCACACTGGCATATGGCATTGTGCACGATCTGCACGCACAGCGCATGCTCATCGTTGTAGGTGCAGGTCTGATCGTAGAAGCATTGTTCCCCAAGTTTTTTGGCTGATGATGCGGAACGGGAACGTCGATCAAATGAGTTGGGTGGAAAAATATGAAATGACATAAAAAAACACACACACACACACACACACAAACATAAAAATGCCGTACTGGAAAATGTCATGCGGTGGAAAGTTTCCCGCTCTTTGACAACATGCCACATACAATTACGTCCACAAACATCGATTCCCTCCTTTTTTTTAAAGAATACGGTCATTTTATGTGCATTACGCGGTTGTTTGGATTGTGAAGCGTTTCGGTGGTTTGTCTGGATTTTTCTTCCCCATCGTTCCCGTGTATGCCAAAATGAAGCGGAAACACGATACCGTCCATAACCGAAAGGGTGGCCCTTTCGTGAAAGCACGGTGGCATTTGAAGTGATGTTTGCAGACTTAAAACGAATCTGAACGTTCTATAGCGTGTGCGTTTTTATTTATTTTTTTTTTTTGGTTTTGCTCCATTCTTAAGGATAATTCGAGAAAACGCTGGCCTTCAGCCAAACCGTTCCGCTCATAAAACGTTCATTTCGTCTGCGGTCAACCCACCGCAGTGGACAGGGGGAAAACGGCGAGAACCGACCGGGCACACTGAAGGTGAAAAGAAAATAAATGAAACAGGAAGGCGGAAACATTGGCGTTTCCGGTCCGCGCGCGCGTTTATTCCGTAGTGTGCCTTGGTGCAAAAAAAAAAATAGAGTGCGTGGTTCCCGCATTGGGTGGTGAACGGATGCGGGATTTGGGAGGGAGGGCAACTAAAACCAAACTTACGCTTGGCACATCCTTTCAGTATTCCAATCAGCACGACGTAATCTTTCTCGCAGCTGCAGGTGTTGGTGGTAGGATCACAGTACACGTGATGAAGCTTAGCGTGGCACGTAAACTCGCACGGTGCCCCAACGTACATTCCCTTCGCTGAAAGAAGCCAAACGACACGGAAAATAAAGTGGCAATTAATCGAACAAGCCGTTGATTGCGCGTGTGTTGATTAGGCTGATTGCGAGCGGCAAGGGACGGAGCTTTGGGAGATATTTTTAAAATGCAAACTGTACTCGAAAAAAAAAAAAACAAACAAACATAAAACGACACATGTTAGCAGAAATGAAGGCACGAACAAAACAAAAAATGGGTGCTTTAAAGTAGTGCGTTTTGTGTTTCGTGTGTGCGGTATGACGGTTATATTATGCGCTATAAATTTACCACATCTCCCAGGATAATAATGGCTGCTTACATAAGCGCAACGGAAGCATCTAAACACAATAAAAAAGACTCGATTTTCGAGCAAAAACTGTAAGCCATAATTTTGGTTTTATTATCTTTGTCACACGGCTTCACACCGTTGGAAAGGCGCTGCTGGTATGCTGGAAATTTGCCAACATTTGCCGTACCGAATGTAGCGGAGCGTGGCATAACATTTGGGTCAACTATTACCAAATGGGACCTACCACGGGGACCATATTACCGTCCAATGTTGTCACCTCAGCTGGCCGTGGGTCGTTACTTTGCTCGAGCTGTTGGCAGGCGAACAGGGCGATAAGTGTGGGCGATCAGTCAGCCCAGAATTGATTGGGAGTGAGTTTGCCAAGTGTCAGTAAGTTTCTACTAGAAGTAGCCACCACCGAACGCGTTACGAAACACTTGCTTGTAATTGTCGTCATGCTTTACTCAACATACATTTTCCGATTTTTATTCTAAATCGAGCCTCAAGCTCGTACCTGATGGCACGAGCAAGCTTGCTGAGCAGCACTAAACCATTTAACTAATGTACATTCTGTTTCCGCTGACATCAGCCCATGTTCCCATGTAATGAGTGACTAACCACAACAATGCCGGCACTTCACCGGCGAAACGGTGCCGATTCTCGTTAAACACGCAGCAATAAAAGGCAATCATGAGAGCACGATCAAAACACGATAAGGCATGAAAGTGTTGGCCGGTTTTCTGTGGCCAGCGGCGGGACGTTTGAGGGTGGGTTGTGGCGCGAGTTTATAATCGCGGTCAGGCTGCGTGACAACAGGAAAAGTTGAATCCTCGTGAGAACATTTTCCCTACATGTTTGGCGAGGATTTGGTTTTGGTTTGCTTGCTCTTGGGATAAATGTTGTTTTAATCCAACTAAATTAAAGTCAATATCTGATAGAATCTATCGGGTATGGGCAAAATATCCCGATAATATAAAAATATCGGCAAAAATAAGATTTTTTAAGCTTTCAAATAGATCATTTCTGTCACTTCCATCAACTAAAGCATGAATAATTAAAGCATTTTTATCTACAACTTTTACGAGGTTTTTACATGCATGCGCAGAGTTGTAAAGCTATGAAAATAACTTTGAACGTGATGTGGAACAGATTTATTACAATAAATGTATGATGATCGAACAGAAATCTTAAAATATATACAAACAAAATTGATTTGAGGTTTTTAGTTTTTATGTAGTCTTTGTGCTACAAGTATTTATTGATATCACTACGAAAAAGTTCCGTGTAGTACAAGAAACTTCGAGGGATAAAATAATTGATACTTCGGATACTTATTAATAAACCAAAGTTTAATTCAATTATTGATTTATACTAATTCATACGAAACAACACGCAATTTCTATGATTATATATAATTAATATATTAATTTAATATTTATTATTTTAGAAGATACAAATTGTGAAACACATGGCTGAATACATCACTGAATGGGAACAAAATAAAATGAGGGATAAAATTATCGAATATGTTCAAGTATAATGATGTGCTATAGATAATGCTCGATGTCATGTGTACATTTGTGGTAAGCGTCAGTATAATGACTTGCATTAACATGTTGGGTGGGAAAATCAAATGTTCTTTTCTCTACATCTGATCAAGTTCAGCTTAAAACCATCCTCTAATAACGACACAAGAATTTATCTAATGCAAAAAAAAATAGTACTATGGCTACTGCTCGCTTACCGGATTTATTGTTCACTATATCGTACTCGTCGCTGTACTCGCCGATGTAGTCATCGTCCTCGTCGTCCAGTGGGGAAGCGATCATCTCCGGCAGCGGACGCGGTTTGACCGCGAGCGAGGTGATCGATTTGGTGGCCGTGTGCGTTTCGATCGCCAGCGTCACCGGAAGCATCTTTATAAACACGTACGACAGGTAGAGCAGCGCGAAGGAGGACCGCCGCAGGATTCGATTTTTGTACTTATCGCTAATGAGGGTGTAGATGATCTTATGGTACAGGAGGTGTTTCTGCTTTTGGTGCTGCTTCACTGTACATCCCCAGACACTGTCGGGGAAGAAACTCACTATCATCTTTGATGAATTACACCAGTTGGGGCATTGCGTGATGGCAGACTCATTTAAGGACGCATGCAATCGGAGGCGGTGACTATTGTTGCGAGGCTCCACCGTAGCAATGGAAACCGGAGAGGGTTGCGAGCTTGCACGTTTCACTGCCGATGGTGATGGTGTTGAGGCTGCACGGTGTGCGTGCAAATTCGAGCACTCACTCGTATGCAATGCATTTTTTACATGTTTCCGATACAGCGAACTTAGCCGATAGCTAGAACGTTCAACACAGGATGGTCTAAGCTAAGCTATTTGTGAGAAATTGGTTGTTAATAACGTATTAGAATAAACTGCGCTTTTCGGATAGGATAAACACGGTCTCCTGAAACATTTCTACATCATTGTGTGCTACGATTGTAGTTTGCTCCCTAAATAGCAATTAAAAATTGTAACAATAATTGTTCATTTTCACATAAAATGAATCACTTTCATCGCACCGATATAATACACTGCTGCGCTATGCAAACCATGTTTATGCAGTGCCTGCAAGGTACACTCATTAGCTTATGACCAATCACGCACCTTCACGCTCATGACTCATGGTCTTGAGATTAAACACTTAATTATAATCCTCCTCCATACGAACGTACTAGACGTTCATGAGCCTAACAACATCTTGTCTAGTCCTTGGAAGCGATACGCTGCCACCGGCACGTTGCATGCACATTTTCCCGCACCGAAACGCTCGAGTACGAGAAAGCCCTCAGGCGCTGGGACTGGTGCGAGCTACAAGTCCGTGAGGTCTTAACGTAGCCTACGGTCGCACGGTCGCACTAAGATAGGAAGACGAAATGAAGTATTTCCTTCCTTCTTCCATCGTTCTAACGTAGTTAGTTGGCGCATTCGTGAAGCGGAAAAAACCATACGGAACACGAAACAACAATCACGCGCCCCGAATAAGCCCACAGCTGACCTACATTGCACGGAGCGTCGTACGGTGCGGCTTCCGTGCCGTGGCCGTCTTCCGGCATTTTCCTCCACACACACACACACATACACACTAACACATACACCATCAACAGGAGGTACACGACCCATTGGCCTCCGGGGTTGAGCGGGCCTGAGCGGACATTAAATTGCCGTAGCCCTCTGATTCGATGGGCGGGCAGACAGGACGAATGCTGTAGACGAGCGCAACAAGATTTTCCTGGAGCTGCTCCAACGAACTGGTGCTGGTGAGGCTTCTAAATAGAAACTCCACACGTTTCTCCACGTTTCCCCCCCCCCCTCCCCACTGGTCTGACTAAACGAGTGTGGGTAAATGGACCGTAGGCTATATGCCTAACACCATCCCAGTTCCCAGTCGATGCCGAAAAGCCTTCCTGCTGAGGGTGCCCAAAAATAAAACAATTTCAACAACAACCGGCCAATTTGCTTGCGTCAAATCGATTCGATCGGTTAGGTTTATTTTCACCAGGAACGCGTCCGTTGGTGCGTTGCTTATCGGAGTGGTCGATTTAGATAACTACTATCGGGCCGTGTTGCCGTGTGGTTGTGAAGCCGGTATGTTATTTTCAAGAAGATTATTCCTGTCTCATGGCGGTTGGAGCTGAGAGATCTCGGGACGCGGCGGGACTCTTGCCCGACGGTGTTCTCCCTCCGTTCGGAAACTCTCTTCCCGTGTACGCTCGCGTACTCCAACCAGAACCGTACTGCACATGCCCATCGCGGAGATGCTCCTAGCTGCACGTCGTCTCTCCCAGCGGTTTGGTCCACGCGTTAGTGGATCCAGTCGGATGTCGGGGTGACGGGTTGGGTGGTTCGCGTGAGACGCAACGCTTGGCAGCAGCCAGAGCCAACCGAAACGAGCACACACAATGCCCTCCAAAAGAGGCTTCTTTTTTCGAGCATTTGATGACCCCAAATACGGAATACATTTTAAAATGATTAAACCATCATCCGTCAAGCAGGAAGAAATGGGTTTCGGGTTACATAATGACCTCCCGTTGCAACGAAGAGTGCGCGTATGCAAATTGATGTGCAATTTTTCTGGTAGTTCTTTACCAAAGCAGTGATGTGAATAAAAGAGATGTAAGTAGAAAGTGTGAGAGTGATGGTAATGCTTTACAAATCTAAATATAACTGTTAACTGATTGGATTTAGTTTCTAATCAATTTATTTGGAAGGATAAAAAATATTATTATAATAATAAAAAATGTTAAAAATTTCATAAAAAGATTTCTTCCATAACAATCCTCATTTAGTTATCACATCATCATCATCAGCGTTTGCAGCGTTTTCCCCATGCCCTGAGAGAAAGCCTGTCACAATTTGTTGCACCTTCGTAAAGGGTTTCCAGCTCACGTAGCGTTATCATTGGCAGAAATGTAATCGATTTTACGAGAACCGTATCCATTAGTGCCGAACCGTCTTATCCATTCGCGTTACCGTCCTTTTGCTCCCATACACTACGAACACAAGCACACACGTACACAAAATCGTGCTGGTTTCGCCTTCTGTCGGCACCTACACACCATTAGCCATGCTTGCGATCAAAGCCACAGTTCACAATCCGTCCATCCCGTCGCCTGGACATTACATAAATCGATCATTACTTTTCGGGAACCTTCGAGTGAATATCGACGCACATACACACACACACACACACAGACGCGCAGACACATCGATAGACCGATGGCCGGCAATGTACACTGGCACGTCGCTTTTCACTTTTTGTGCTTTGGGATAATGTATCCTAAATCATTTCACCACACACACACACGCACACACACACACACACAAACCGCACGGACGGCGGGCGCCATTGCCATCGGAGCCACCTTCATTCACTGGCATTTTCTCGACCCCACCGGGGATGCCTTCGCTTCGAGCCCGATAAACTTATTAGCGGACGCACTATCGGGGCACACAATGGTGCGTAGCATTGCGCGCGTATGTGTGCGTTTTTTTGAGCCTCTGCACCCCGCGGGTGCATGTGTGCGTAGATTGGTGGGGTAGATTTTGTTCCTTATTTTCCATCGCTTGTTTCTCACAGCACTAAAAATGTCACACAGATCGTTGGCCTAAGGCCATTTTTCGTCGCTTTCGATGGCTTTTTGCGAACCACACTTCCTTGAAGAGGAAATGTAGGAGGGAGCGAGGGGAGACGGGTGGCGGTGTAACACCACTAAACTTGTGAACTTTTACTTTTAACCCGTGTGTCGACTGTCGGATCCCGAGTGGTGCAGTGTCCGGCCGAGAAGGCAAGGTGTAATGTAGGTGCGCGTTTTACAAACGAAACTCTGCCTCTGCGTGACTGCCCGTGGCTGCAGTGCCGTAAGTATTTGGTGCCGTTTTTAGTCACTTGATTTTAGGAGTGAAAAGAAAAGAGTGTATGCGAAGTGCGCCCAGCGTCGAGCTGGTTGTGTGCTGCTTGGAAAGTAGTACAACGTGAACTGGCGAATGTAGGAACGAGCTTTCCTTTTCCGACGGAAATTTTCCCTCGCGTACGGGGCCCCCGGCGGGGAACGTGATTTGCTCAGTTTTCACGCTCACTTTTGTCTGATGAGCTCTCTTTCTCACTCTCTCACATTTTTCGTCCAGGTGAGATGCTCGGCTTTCTCACGCTGCGTTCTCACCAACGAAAATGGCACCTTGTGCTATCACCAGGCAGGATGACATGTGTTTTGGTTTGTTTGCAAACTGTCATGCGGGCGAAACGGCAAACAAAATGTAACGTGAATAGATTATCACCGGGATGCGTCCCGGCGAATCGTTGATAAAGAATACAGAAATGATACAGGAACTACATCAAGTGCTCTCTTGCTTCACCGTTCCTTCACATCCGGTCGCGATGAGCAGAGTGGATTCCAGAGTGCGGATGGGACGTCGCGTCACCGTGGAGCGAAATATGGAAGATGGAGATAACGTTACACTCGAGTAGAAGCGCCACCGAGCAGAAGAGCATAATAACAATAAATTAGCAGGCTGGCGCCACGAGGCGCCACATATCGGTTTCATGTAAATACTGCGAACGTCAGATGTAATACGATAGCGGAGCGAAACGCTGTTTACGAAAGAGAAAGTGGAAGCTCGGCAGAAGGATAGTGAATTGTAAATAAAAAAAAAACTGTACACACTCTCCACTCTTTGCTTTCTAAATATTGACACTAACTCACGAGCAGTCTGAGCAAAGGGGTCGGCGGACACGGCAGGAGGAACTGTTTATTTATCACTGTGTGTTGCTTTGCTTCAACATGCAATTAACTATGATCGAATATGTTTACCCTCATAGAAAAAAAATTGATAGTGTAAATCAAAGACCTCATATTTAATAAATAAATACAATATTATCATTAACTAATTCAGCAACACGAACATGGTTACAGTAGGCCAAATAAAAAACTTTCCAATAAAATCCTATTAAGTTATCGTAAGTTACGGCAATATGCTGCGTTTTATTTGAATGCGCATCGTTTTACGATAAATATACAAAAATCAACTTAACTTCGCAAACTTTTAGAACGAAACTATAAAAGCTTTGAAAAGCGTCCGAAAGCCTAATGAAAGCTTAAAACGATTCTTTTTAGCACATCATGAAAAGTTGCAGAGCTTTATAGCGTTCACGGATTAAAGCTTTTAAAGAACACGGTGTTCCTTTTTATGTCCTAGAAACGATGTGTATTAATTTATTCTACTATATTTTCACTTTCCTTGCATGGCCGATCAGTAGGCCTGATGTATGAAATTTGATGATTTTTGAAATTAAATTTTAAAATATTTTTTTGAAAAGCATATGTATTTAAATTACATGCATTAATTGCATTAGTTTTAAAGAGCATGAAGTTCGTAGCTAAATCGCTTTATATGCAAATACACACTAAAAATATGTCGATCATATCAATTGATATCAATATCAATTAATTTCACAATATAAATAAAAAAAGATGATTGTAATTTCATCGTAAAATAGAAATGAGGAAAAATAAGATCAATTTATTTTACTATTTTCTTTTGAGCACAGTCTAATAAACACCTTGCTTCTCTTTTGCTTTATTTCTGTAAACTTGCTTCTATAGAAGCCTAAACAAAACCAAGCAAGCTTGTATAGCAATCGTATAGACCTGGAATCTAAATAGGCGGATGAGTTTGAGCTATTTAACAACTGATGCAGATTCAAAACACGAAACGAAAAGTGTTCGTATTCTAGATTTATTTTGCACATTATTTTGCTCTTAGTATTAGAATAAACCATATCTCTTATAACATTACGTGGCGAGGTAAACTATTACGGTCCTTTCACCAAGTCATATGAAGTACAAACGTAATCTTACCTTTCATGGAATATGTTCGTAAGTTTGAAACCTTGTACAAAATATGTTCTTAGGTGTGCACATGCGATTTGCGTTACTTAAAAAATACCTGTACGTCTTTATGCGTATACTGCTCAGGTAACTAGTTAAAGAGTTAAGATGAAAATCATGTCATGAAACGCACCGGCGCTGATCTTTGCCATTTCTACAGTAAACCAACTCTCTCCCACACCGAAGCGGGCTCGTGCGATAGTGCATGAAGTGGCGATATGCCTCGACGGGTACGCCTGTCAGCGAGCATGGCATAGTTCTCGCCCTCGAAAACACAGCATTTTAATTAAGGTTTAAATAAAATATGAGATAATTATGGCGGAAGAGGGTATGTTTGTTCTGCCTAGAATGTGTGTTAATATCACTGTTGGCTATTGCTGTCAGCTACTTCACGGCCTTGTGCGGCGAGCATTGCGCGTTTGTGGGTGGGGAGGAAAAAGGGACACAAAAAAATAAAAAGAATCGTACGATAGGCGGTCGGTTCAATGAGTCAGCATGCAGGACTCGGTGCGCATAAGTACCTGTTGTAGATTTTTTTCCCTCCAACGCCCGACACTGGTGTCTTATGAAAAGAAACAAGGTAATAAGGACAGGCCCGGTAAACATTTCTGGTTGGCAAGTAAGCGACCCTTCGCACGGGATCAACGGTAATTTTTGCACAATCCCCACGGCTGAACGTTTTCGGTTGCGCCTCGCCGTCGGTGGTGGATCTCTCCCGACCGCAACTGGCGCGGACTTCTCCCGAACAGCTCCTGATCCTGATCCACATCCAATTCTACCCTCGTGCGCTTACGCTTCGTTACGCTTGAAGGAAAACTCCCCCTATCTACATACATTGTGGCGTTTATCATATGTATCCGATTTCCTGTGGCTATTTTTTCACTTCATCTTCTTCTTCATTCTCCCCCACGCCACCATCCCGTTCGTTTCACTTTCATCGTTCATTCGGCCACACGGGCAAGCCAGGGATGGGTTCGAATACCTGTTTCTTTGCTTCAGCGGAATGTAAAAGGCAAAGGATGTGGAGCTGGGGGTCCTTGTATTCGAGTACAGCGTTATTCCATGGTTCTGGCACTGTGGAAGAGGCCCAACGCTCCCGTCTCGACCGTTCAGCCGTGATGTATCAGGGAAGCATTTATAAATAAAACCCATTCAGCCGACACTAACATGGATACATTTACAGGAGTTCATGGTTCTACCATGTGAGGCAAAACATGCACACACACACACACACGTTCATACACACACGAAAAAGGTACAAAAAAACGCTGGTACCCTTCCAGCACTTGCCGCCTCATTGCCAGACGCTTCCTAACACGTGGAAGCCCAGGACCCGGCTTCACCTAACCGGATTAAAAGCGCCGGTAATGTTCAGGTATCTAGAAAAGCTTGCTTTGATATTATTATTTGGAGCATAAAATGATGCTCTTTGAAATTAAAACTACATGCCTGAAAACACTCACCTGGGGTACTGCCGGCTATGAGGTGCTACGAGCAACCAGGCGACTCCATCGACACCGATTCATCAACGGCCCCGTCCGAGGCCGAGGGTCCCGTTTAGCAGCCATCCGAGTAGGTTTTTGCGCTTTGCTTCACAGTGACCGTCGATAGTGAGTGGATAATGTGGCACGATGAAATGTTTCACCATCGATTTTAATCATCACACGCACAGCTTCATACAGTTGCATATAAAATAGAGCAAATAAAAAAAAATAATGCAAAATGTATGAGCCAAAAAACTAGGTGACTTAGCTGCAAGAACAGAAATTAATACCAACTATACTCACTTATCGATGCATACTTAAACTGTTTAACTATCTAAGCAGGCTAACATATCGTATAAATGTTACCGACTTTTAAGAAGAAGATTTGTTTATTCCTCTGCTTTGGGAAAGTATACACGGTTTTACCAGAGACACTGGAGAAGGCAGAAATAGGATCCTGATATCAAAACATTGTAATCCCGGACTTTTTTATTGAACTTTTTTTTTTATTTACCACGTAGTATGAGTATCAAAAATTTAGCAACATAAATTATTCAAGAAAAAAACTCTTCTAACATCAACAATTATATTTCTTTTCGTTTTCTTTACGTTTATATATCATAGTTAAAATGATTTTACATTTTGGTTACTCGCGTCAACTGCACTCGAGATGTAACCATTTATAATGTTCAACCGCATTCGAAAAGTAACATTGAACAATTCACGTAGTACTAATTAAAAGTAAAACTTAACAGCAAGTGTAGGAAAGAAGCATAATTGAAGCACCAATATCCTCCTCCCTACCGCTTCCCTCTACGCTACCATTCGAACCGCTTCCAAACTATCCGAAATTAATCAAGTTTTTCACCAAGAAAAACGGTTTCCACTCACACCTGCTATGGATGCGCTGGATCGGAAGCTGCTACCCAAAAACTATGCCCCGAACAAGGGAGGGAGCAGTCTTTTAATTATTTCTCACCTACCTCAGTATTAATCACTGTCATTAAGTTGTTGTTCTTAATTTTGCTGTCAGCGCAAAACAACGTTCTTCCTTTGCTGAACGTGTTTGAAAGCTTCTATATTGCTAGTGTGTGTGCATGTGTGTTTGTGTTTGTGTATGTGTGTGTGAGGGAGAGAGAGTAAGTTGTACGTCCGTATCCTATCAAAACAACGCACAAGGCGAGCTAAGTATAATGAAATCGAAAAAATATTAAAGTATTTCGTTCCAGATTTTACATGTTGCGGGTACTATTCGCGCCATTTTCATTAGCAAACGTTTCTCCCTTACGTAAAAGTTTCACCTGATGACGGGTTTAACCTGCGGATGGTGTTGCAGCAAAAAAAAAACAAACAAATACCCTGTCGTTCTAAAACTGTTTCCAGTGCCAGGCGGTGCAAAAATGGAGCGAGCTATTGATAGCAGCGAAAATGATTCAACAACCGCTAAAAACGAATTTTCGCCGTGTTTGTGCTTACACCTCCACCGACGAAAGCTTCCGGCTCATTCCGGCCTTCCGTTTGGCTGACAAAAAGTGCTCTAAAACTTTTTCCCCGATTTTCGCCGCTTGATGCAATTGAACAACAGCGCTGAGTGGGTGGCATTTGGCAGCAGGTTTTACCTGCCCGTTCTTCCTCTGCTTCCCGTGCGTACGAGTCAGCAAATGACTCCGATTCTAGACTCGATATTGCAGTGTGAATTAATAAAACTTTTAATGATCATGCATGGTTTGTTTGATGAAGTAATTATAATCGAGACTCTCGCAACGGGACGGATTTATGTATTGGAAACGAGCTGGTGTCTGCAAATGTTGGCACCATTTTGTTGTTCCTTTACCTACGTCACCTGCGCGGAGTGCGCGATTTGAAGTATGGTATGAAAATATGTTCGTTTAAGTCTTGTTCATCTTTCGTTTGATTATTTATATTGTTAAATAATCGACACGGTATTGCTAGTTTTAATTGGAATCGATACGTCGTTAGAAAATTTGTCACAACTTTATGGTGTCGTTCAAGCATGCGGAATATATACACTTTATAAAAAAAATCAACAATTCTTTGAATTTAATAGCGCCTATAACTAAACCTTCCACTGCATGAAGATTTGCTACCATTTTTCAGATGGTGCGAGCGTGAGCGAGAAAAAATGCCGTTCGTGGAAAAACACTCACCGAGATTCCAATAATTCATGACAGTCAATTTTCGTACACAGATTTCTCGATCACAACACAAAACCCCGGACATACTCAGGCGCAGGAAACAACTTCCAGGAGCACTGCCTCCATCGAATCGTGATGCCGCATGACGTAATACGGCCGAGCGCCATCGGTGCAAGCTTTAGATATTGAGCAAATTTTGCCTAACGATATCATTTCCGTGGCATTTTGACAGCATGTCATATTTACTTTTTTTTTGTTAAATTTCTGCTCCATCCTCCTCCAGTGTCGCCATTTCTGGTTTCCGTTTTTTTTTGCTTCTTCTTCTTCCTCGGCGCATCCGGAAGTTTCCCAAACGTGCCTCCATGTGGTTTGGACGGTTGGCCCCGGGGTTGGCGATTGTGCGGGTGCAAGGTTGGGTGCAAAGGAGCCTCCGCTGGCGGTGGCGGCCAAGAGACTCGCTTCCGTATTGGTAAGAAAACCATCTACGCTAGAGTACATCCGCCAGCTGAGACTGCACTTCGCCAGACGTTATTGTGTGTTCGTGCGTCCGTACGTCATCTATTGCCATCATCTGAGAGTGGAAGATTGCTGAAGTGCTTTTTCGCGTTGGTCGTGTGTCGCGTGTGTCGTTGAGGCACGGTGCAGTCGGTTTTACCGTAACGCTGTATTTGTTATAGTCCTTAGTGCTGATGATTACTGTGACGGTCTATATCGTCGAAGCTGTACGCAGACCGAGTGCAGCACGCGCAGTACAATTTCAATTTTCAGTACACACTAACAGTGATTTCGGGGTGACAATGATGATTATTGTGGTGGTCGTTGGATGAAAAGCTAATGATCCTTAAAACGTCCCATCGTCTAGGTAGTAGTGCATGGAATATGCATGTGTGTTTATCGAAAAAATACAAGCTAACTCTTGTACAACAATATGCATACAGGAACGTACCAAATTCATCTGATAAAATTAAGAATCATTAATGGGTTCAGGGCTCAGCCTCAAGCATGAAAACATGGAAAAATTTGCAAATTTGGATTTGGTTCAACTTTGTTTGTTACAAGATCAAAAGATACAAAAAGTTATACAAACTGTCGTACATGAGTGTCTTGATAGCATGTTAAAGAATTATTAATTAATAGGCAAGACTACACACAGTAGACCGAATGTGAAATTTCAACTGTACGATTTCGTTCCCTAAATAAATGAACTCTTGGTTTTTAGTATCGTGTACGATGTACGAGACTAGTTTTTGGTATCGTGTAATATTATATTTTAATTTAACATCAAAACAGTATATGATTTGGAAACCGTGTACTTAACTGATATGTACAAGTACAAAAAGTGCAGAGCAGTTGTTTTGTAGAAACGAGAAAACGAGTTGAAAATACACAATTGTCAGAAATATCATAATAAAAGTATTAAACCCTGAACAAAACGATAATTACGCTATCTACCGCTATGACTTAACGACATACGCGATAAGTGATGATAAGTGATTTGTTATCGACTTCTTATTATGACGTATTGGTTAGGTTTTTGATTAGGTTATATATATACACGATACTCTAAATAACTCGTCCCCGTTAGGAAAAAAGGTTTTCATTTGATTTACTACTCTGGTTAAGTAAAGGTTGAGTCTAGTACTCTTAGATTTTTATCTATTTTATGGAAAATTTTGATTTAAAAAAAATGTTGGCAATACGGACGTCTTTTATCAACTCATCTTAATTTAAGAACTACTTCAAGATACATGCTAACTACATTGAAAATACATGTTGTACAAAATGCAATAATTGAGCTAGCATCAAAATGAAGATGTTTTATGAATATTCAGCTTTCCATTCTCAAATCCCACAATAAAAACAAATTATCTTATTCATAACACACATCAACACATGCTTTGTTTACTATGTTTAGTAACATAGAGAAATCATAGAAAAAAAACAGAAAATTTAACGAATAACTTTTTCCTCCCGTTCAGAATGTTCTGCATAGTCCCACGTTCAAATATCACCGTAGCTTGGAAACCAGATCGAAGGAAAGAACAACCCAAAGTTTGTCCAGCCACTTCCAAAGAAGAGTTACACCGTAGGATAATTTGCAACACGCTTGGCAATTATAGTCGCGTAAATCCCTTTTAATGGCTTTCGAGTGCATCTTCTTTGGCCTAGGGTCAAATTCTGCATTGGATGCGAATAATGTTTGCTCTCGGTTTTTCATCAGCTCGAAAGTTTCACCAGCTGTCGATGAGAGTTTTCAGAAACATAACTCGTAAAACTCATCGCCTCGAAATAAAGTATAGATATTTAAGGTACATTTATTGTGCTGAAAGAGTTCTTTTCCGAATTACTGACATCAGAATCAGAGTTTCTATCAACAGAAAGGGCAACATAATTTGCATTTTAAAGAGTAATAATTCCATAACTCACTAGAGCAACTTGTCACCCTCTTAATCTCACTAATTTAAACGCCCTTTTTCCCCGTCAATGTGGTTCAGCCGGTTAGCTTGCCGCAACGGCAAGAATTAGTTGAATCGTTTCTTTTAGTGTCCTCCACCTTTTCTCAGTCGGTATTTCTGTTGTGAAACCTGACTGACGAGACACATTCCCTTCCACGATCAGTGGGATTGGCGCTTCCCGGACCAATCACTTCGACAGAAAACTTTTGCCTGGCAAGATCATCTGCCCTCCCAGTGTTGTCCCGCGCTCCGCATCGGATGGTGGGTAATTATTTTAATGTCGATTAAATTTTAATTTAGAAAATCTAGTGCACGATTCCTAGCAGGAAGATTTGATTAGTTTCTTAATTAGTTTTGTTTGTAATGTAATAAAACATTTTAAGGATTCTTGCAAAATGTGAGTCTTCTGAGCGTTCCTCTACTTGTGGTAGGTATCTGCGCTCTTTCGTGCTTTACCTGTCGAGTTTTTCAATTTGCCTTTTTGTTCCTATATTGAAAGATTACCTCTAGAATGTGTGCCAAACAGTTGGGAGAAACTGTTACAGAAGTTTATTTTAGTTGAATTTGTACATCTAACTCAAATTATTTGAATAAAATGTATTGTAAAAATCTCTACCACAACAAATCAATAAGAAACAAAGTGACTTTTTATGACACTGTAAGTGATAGAATATTGTTGGTATCGTTTCACATCGGCACATAAATCCGCTTACCAGAGGTATGTGAGAAAGTTCAGATCAGTGGTGAAAATATATAATCTGCATACTTGCTGCAAATACCGTGCCGTGATCCGTGACGATGGTTTAAGTGGAATTCGACAGCGGTGCTAAAGCCGGTGGATTTCGAAAAGCAAAACGAAGCAAAACTATATTTTCGTAACCGGTACCGTTTCGCCACGCGGATCCTGTTGCCGAAGCTTCGATACTGCCGAGTACCAGTAACAAGTGCTGAAAGTCTAAGAACCACCACGTAGTGAGAAACACACGGTCATGAAAAAGCGTGACGCTGGCATGGATATGATTTCCGTTCTTGGTGGTAGGGATTAGAGGGTTGCCGTTGCCGTTCGTGCTTCACTGTTCACAATTTGCATGTCCCACCCGAGCACAGCAGTTTATGTTGTGTAGAATGTTTCAACTTCAGTTTAACTTGATTATCTGATCAAAAATCACTATCTAAGCAAATTTTACCATGTTCACTATGAGCTGAGCCAATAGAAGAAAATATGATATTTAGTGTTACGATTGTGGCTCATATCGTTTATTCGATTGCCAGCAAGCTTAAGGCATTTGGCTCCAAACTAATGTAAATCAAATTTTTCACTTGCTTATGAAAATCTTTTATGTATATTATCGTGTACTTTGAAGAATAATATTATCATGACAATAGAAGTAATTAAGAAAAATCTCAAGAGCATAAGCAACACACCGCCTAGTGTGCAGTCAGCAATCTCTTCATTCATCTTTCATGCTTTCCGCTTGCTAAGTTTTTTGTGTGAGCTGGTTAGTTGAAGCTGTGAGCCCTACAACCAATAGTGCCACAACGTTTGGGTGCTTCAGGTACATTGTGGGTGGCACCAGGGACAAAGTTTGCCGCTTGACACGACTCGATTTCCTGTTGTCAGTCCTCGCGCTGCCTTCCTGTTCAGTGCACGTTCCGCAACGTTTCCGGCACGACCCCGGTCTCCCCGCACTTTGTCATCCGAAACGCACGATTCCAGCATTGTAACGCACCCGCAAGTATTGGCACAGCCGGTGGTCGGAGCTTGCGGTTCTGGTGAGCACTAATTTTCCTCTTTTGTTATTGTAATACACTTGGCAGAATAATAGTCAGCATAAGTTCAAAAGTAAGAGACAAGTTTTTCCATTTTAATTGACTTCCTTTCACAGGCAGAAAATTACAGCAAGCAGCAGAGTACACCAGCCAGCATTTTGGCCAGGAACGTACCACAGAACCGGTGGGCATGCCTGTCCTGAGATAGGATCATACCTCGCCGATGCTTCAGATGCTTCACACTAAAGCCAGCCAAGCAGTGAGACGTTTCAGATAATCATTTGAAGAACTCGGTACTGTTTACCTCCTGTGCTCACCCTGTGTTCGTTGTCCGTGCCTGTAAACAAACAAAGTCTAGCTTCCACCGAGAGGGAGCGGGCGCGGGAGACGACGTGCAGAAAACTTGCTGTTCGGAACGAAGAAGGGCCAGCCGAGCTTCCGGACGACAAAACGGCCGAGGCCGAGGAGTATTCAATTCAAGATCTTCCCTCTGATACGCCTCCGTGACACCAGGTGTGTAAAGTGTGTCAGGCACGACCGGATCGGGCAAGTGGTGGGAGCATCTTCGGAAGTATTGTTGTGTGAATTATTAATTAATTAATTAAAATGAGTCTGTTTGATGGCATCTGCTTTGCATGTGAAGGTGCTGACCTGCCACTGTGAAGAGCTGTTAGTGGGAAGCGATTTCAATCCATCGTCAGCCTTCGCTCACAGGCCTGATAAACGCTGATTCATGGTTTTTTAGAGCCTTCAAATACCTTCTTATATTGAGTTACAGTGAGGATGATTAGAGCGGCTTTAAAATTAATAGTAACCAACTCGACAACGGCTAGCTTAAAAGAACACGAGCTACGCTGGCTTATCGTTTTCAGTTAATTAAGGTGAACGGTTGCAAGAACGTGAGAGATGGGTGGATGATTAGTATTTAAATACATTTAAAATTTAAATTTAACAAACACCAGATGGATTTTTTGGGTTAGATAATTTTAAATGGCGTTTACAGGATAAAGTAAGAGGGTGATATAGTTGTAATGGTGCTAGTCCTTTACATCCCGTCCCTTACAAGGGACGTACAAAATGTTCATTAAAATTAAATTTAGTACTTACAAAATGTTCATTAAAATTAAAAATCCGCATCGATTTGGAACAAATTCATATGAAAGTATCTTTTAAATTCTCTTTTAAATCGGAAATCATACGAATCAAACAACCATTATGTTTTACAACCATTTCTAATGGCGTTATAGAATCAAGAATTGGTTTTTTAAAAATCATGCCCTGATCTATTTCAAAGGCCAAATTGACTCCCCCCAACCCCACCCGATCATTATAAAAGCACTCACTACTGCATCCGAGCTAGTGCAGCTGTTTTATATCCGCTCATCGTCGCGTATGTTTTGTACCATACTCTTCATATGTATTTCAATACAAATTACTTATTTTATTGTCTGAATGATAAATAAAAACTGACACTGAATGATAAATAAAAACTCGTTTATTGTTATTTCTTTTATAAAAAAATTATTAACATGTTAGAACAGTTTAAAACAAGATGGCCTTCTGCCAGGTTCAGGTCCCTCACGTAATGTAGCCACAGCAGCTGCCGGAAGTGATGGATCAATAGGTCCCAGTTGAGGCTCGTTGCATCCCTGATGTTGTTGGAAAACATTATGCCGAGGAGCCGCAGCCTCTCCTTCGTCCTAAGCCACGGGACCTGGATCCTGGTCGCTGGTGTGGTGTATCCCACGTCGATCGCGATGGTCTTGTTGACGTTCAGGAGAGCTCCGGAAACTCTGCCGAAGTCTTGGAATGCCGCTCGCACCAGCTCGATTTTGAGGGACGATGTAGTCTCAACAGAGATGTCGTCAGCGTACGCATTGACCAGGTCATCCGGGTTGGAACATATGCCTTCTAATCATGTGATAAGAAGATGAAGGTACAGGATAAAAAGGTGCATGGAAAGTGGATCCCCCTGACGAACGGATCGTCGGATGGGAAAAGAGGGAGAAAGGGATCCGTTGATGAGGATGCGGGAGGAGGACTGATCACCAAAGCTTCTTAAAAGCCCCTCAAGCTCAGGATTGAAACCCAAAGAGTTCATGTTGTTGAAAGGGAAGCTTCTATCGACACGATCAAATGCCTGAGAAAGGTCAAAGGAGATGAGTTTACCATTATTAGCTCTCACAAATCTAATAAAATTAACTCTTCATTTTGTTTGTACTGTTTATGTAAAAAAAAGATTCTCATAGCCTCCGTGTTGTGCGTATCAGTATTATTCAATATTTCTAGAGCCAGGCTCAGGAATCTACCGTGCAATTCTAAACCAATTAAATTGAAATCCTGTTCTAACCTTAATCAACCTACCGCTCGTCCTGGTTTATGAAATCTAAATCCCATCACGCATAATGCTCACACTCTCTGCTTTTCCACTGCACTGTTTCGTTCTGACAGTTTAAAAGCTATCTG
This sequence comes from Anopheles farauti, assembly GCA_000473445.2. Lineage (NCBI taxonomy): Eukaryota > Metazoa > Arthropoda > Insecta > Diptera > Culicidae > Anopheles > Anopheles farauti. Next base: position 9,365,622 of record KI915044.1, read on the forward strand.
TTGCGTGACGACATGGAAAAGGATTTTAATTGAACCAAAACATAAATGAAAACATGGCAAAGCTCTCTTTCTCACACGCTCGCACCAGTCAGGCGTCCGTATTGGCAACCCCGGTCGACAGGTATCACAATACAAGCAAATTTCCACAAGCGAATATCATAACATTTTTCTCCACTCGCTCGTGAGTGGTTTCGGGGACAATAATCTCGGTACCCATCACAGGTAAATCCTGCGTCGAAGTGTGCGTAATAAAGGTGACGCATGCCATCGATACTTCGATTTTTCGCATAGCTAGCATTTCCCAACGGTGCTGGAGCGGGAACGTCGGTGAAAATGTGAAAACCTGTGGTAAGGGTAGATTGTGACGTACGTATTTCAGGTCGTTTAACCAGCCATCCGTGCGATCGAGCTGCACGATTGGAACGCTCGTTTGGGGACGTCTCCAACGAGGCTGAGCCCTCGTTTCGCCTCCCTCCTCGCATAATGCACAGCCACAATCGAGACACCTCGGTCCCAAAGCTCGGTGAATCAAGTGAGAATGTTTCATCTATTTCCGCTCACGCTTACTGTAATGTTGTCTCGCTCGCTCTTCTTCAAATCTCACACTCTCAGCCTTGAGCATTTACCACATGCTCGGCATTTCGTAAGTGAAATAAATGTTTCCATTGGTTTGGAAAAATATAGTCGCCACCGCACAGCGTACGGATATTAATGCCCGGTGACAGCTAGGCTGGAATTAGCTCGGCGCAATGATGGCGACAGGAGAAACCACGGGTGGAAGCAGCAGAAGAGCTACTGATGCCGAGACGGATGGCCCAAGTTGACAGATTCAATGTGAAGCGAAGGAAGTGTTCGGTTGACGGTGGGCGGGTATGCTTTCGTCTATGCTAGCAAATGCCAGCCAGACCGATGGTGTCGTCGGTCGATTGTTGGGCATTTCCATTTTCCATATGAAAACTTCATATCTCGGTTTCCGCCGGTTTCCGTTGTTGCGCACCGTCTCGATGTTTCGTTGCAAAGAGGTAAAATGATGCATACATGAACCTATTCTGCTGCTGCCGCTGGATTGCAGTGGCACGATTCATATGATCCTGTCAACCTGGTCCTGGTGTTGGAGATTATAGCACCGGCTGGTGCGCTACGGTGAGCTGGCCCGAATGGGAAAAGCATTGTCATGTCCATCAAAATATGGTTAAAGACTTGTACTCCGACTTTTATTGGCTGTTTGCTACTGAAGCTTGGCAGTAATTTCCAATGTTAAACATACAACAAACAGATAGAGAAAGCTGAGTAAAACATTAAAAATGGATGCAGCAACATGGAACTTCAGTAAAATATTATACACGCTTTTTTTCATTACTTATACATTATGATGGATTATGAACCTTATAGTCAGTAGTGAGGAATACTGACTTATTTTTTGTTTTCAAAATATTACATAAAAAGTTATCATGAAAAATTTGACGTACTTATAAAAGAATTAACCAAAAATTATTAGTTAGTTGTAAACATCCTTTATGATTGTGTGAGTTATAAGATATTGTAAGGATGGCATTTATAATAATAATGGCCAAAATTAAAAAAAATAGATAAGAAATAGGCCTTCAAGGTTGATAAGAATTGAAAAGTTGTCGATCTAAAACGGTTTGGAAAAATCTGCTCAAAAATAGTTCATACATAAAAAATATTAGCTTATTTGGCTAGACAGTCTACATGGATTGACCGATACTTTCACGCTTTATTTTTATTTTTATTGGCTAGAATTATATTCCACTAATATTTATATAATATTATCAGGATAGTCGGTACTGCGTACGAGAATTCGTATGAGATTCGACTCTATCGTTTCATTCCATAATAATAAATATAATTTAACCGACTTATAAATTACATCATAAGGTATGTAACTTTATTTATTTCTTTGTCATCTTGTTTTGTTCCTGTCATATACTACGCGTTTTGCATCATATTATTGATATTGCAGAGCTTTTTTTTATTTTCTGATTATTTCATTGAGATAGTTCATAATTTATGGAAATGTTCGATTCTTTTCAAGCTTTAGGGTATCTTCCGTTAAAACATTAATACATGAAAATTGGAAAGAATGTTCAAAGAGTGATTAAATAAATATATTTTATTTTATTATATGTTTTTAACAAAGGAAAGGTATATAATAGTTTGTATTTGTCACTTGTATTTACTTTCGCTTACTATTACAACGGGTATTAATGGAAATGGCTCAGAGTGGCTGACTTAATTTGTGTTTCTCGTTTTATAAAGCACAAACATGCATCTAGAAATACAAATGACACTTTTAACACTGTCAATCGAAAAATTACAAGGTCATCATTTTGATTTACTGGCTTTATCAGTTTGCTTCATTGTTAACTCGTATGTAAAACTCATTTCAAGTAATTTTGTAAACAGGCTTCAATGACATTTAATGCTTCAATGACGGTGTCTATCTTTGAAACAGCTCGAAGCTAATCATACCAAGCCACCCAGTGCCTTTGATATTGTTGATCAGCTCATTAGTGGTCATTGCAGCTTCTGTAGCAACTCCACGTTACCTGCCATATTTTCCACATCGTTAGTCATTCGCAACCGTTTGACCAAGCGCTGCGCAGCCACCCCGTTCGGAACATGAGTAATATCGGTACGAGGCTGCCTCACATTCGCTTCGCTCACAGGCTGGGTACGGTCATCAAAGCACTTGCATGCGGTGAAAAATCGTCATATCTTGCCACAGCCACTGCATCGGATGTGCAACAGGAAGTTTCAACGACGAGGCTGGACTCCTAGTTACAGGCTCTTTTAAAATTCTTCCAGCATCAAACGGATAGGGGTAGGAAATTTAATTTGCTTTCAGTCATAATTTAATAGCGCTGATAATTGCATTAACCCAGCTAGCAGCCCATGCTGCTGACCAGTGGCGTACGTTCTGTCAATCATCAAACTAACACCGGCAAATGTTTGAATGCGTAATACGATCCGTAATAAACGGAACTGATGGGAAGCATGGACTTTAACATGGTGAAATTGAGGAGCGTAACATTTGCAGATAAATTTGTGCCTCGTTAAGACGAACTCGAACGGTATCACGTAGTTTGAAAGTCACAAAAACATGATTTTATGGGTTCACAGCGTAACGAGAGCGAATTATAGGCGCTCTGATTTACACTAATGCATTAGAACAACATTCTAAATCGAACTATTACGGTATGGCAAATGATAGACGGCGTACCAATAATAATTTTCATAAACATGATGCAAACTTCGTTTCGCTAACAATATTCTAACAACGAACTTAGTTAGAAAGGGTGTTATACAAACATCCTTCCCTGCACTTTTTCTACCAAAATAGATTTCCATGAAACTTTCAAACATCAGACCCTGTGACAGCAAGACTGTGACAACATGTAAGGACTCTTCATAAAACGTCACCAACAGTCGTTCCATCAAATAACTTCACGCTTTTATCGATGAATATTAACAGAGGACGCATCCCATTCCATAGGTTTGAAAATTGTTGGGCCTACTCTGACTTGCATACTTCTGTCAAAATGTAGTTGTTGATTGAAGCGTTCCAAAGACATCAATCATTGCAATTATTTTTCTTCCCGATCATGTCACTCCACATCAAGTGAAGTATCATGCAGGCTCTCCTTTTCAATATTCAACGAATTCGCGGATACATTGTCCGACGGTGTGGCATTGCACGCTCCGCGTTCGGCTACAACAAGGACCAGCCGCTGCGAAGCGTGCGAGGTGGCAAAGACTTTTATCCTACTTCGTTGGCATGACATTTCCCGCTTTTGTGAATCTTTCTCGGTCTATGCTTTAGCTAGTCGAAACGAATAGTGGTTGTTGCAGAGGCAGTTTTCGTACTGCTATTTTCATTTTCTTCTTCTCATTCCGATGGCGGCCAATCGGTGCACCGAGCAAGTTCGCATGTGGAAGCATATTTCTCTCATTCCAACAATGCCGACGAGAAAATGGTCAATTATTGATGGCCCAAAGTAGATAATTTGATTGATACCGTATATTATGGGAATGATTTTTTTATGAAGCCTTCGAGATGATGATACCGATTTTGGCACGGTAAAGCCAGCGAACTTTGCAAAGTTTGCTGTTTTGTTTCTATTCTTCTATTCTTTCGCTCTGGGTTTCGTTCAAGCACGAAGGTTAGCTGCTACTTTTATCAGAAAATATCAATATTGGTACTGTTTTCATGTGTGTTTTATACTGTTTTCATGACGCAAAAGCGGTAGTGGAACAAATCACTGGCATAGCTTCCTCTACTATGTTCATAGAGCAGACGGTTTGTTTAGGCAGTATTGCTTAGGTGAATTTTATTTGATGCCTTTTCGTACCTGCAAATATTACCCAATTCTTACTAGAAAAACGACACGAAACGAAAGGTTCGTCTTATTGAGCCTCCCATTTTTCAGTAAATTCGAAAATCGAAACACGAAAATGTATCGCACGGTTGCTGGAAAATCAATCGATACACTTTCATAACAGCTCGCGGCCATTTCCTCGTCGTTTCACATTCGTACGCGTGGCAGTAAACATAATCGAATTTCGTCCGAGACTTTTGCACTTGAACGAATCGTCCCGAAATGGATCCACCGTAAGAAATTTGAAATCCCCTAAGACGGTTACTTGCACAAAACGAGTGAAAAGGCTGACCGTAAACTTCTCGTAGAGGTAGGCAAACTTTTTTGCCACCGGTCGCAGCCGCCAGAAACAATCCTATTTTACCCGTTGTCCATTAATCTTCATCTTGCAATTTCTTAATAAATGTCATAAATTTTGTTACAAGCAACAAAAAAAAACCACTCAAACCAACGCCAGCCAAGCAAGAGTTTGAAAGCGTCTAAACAAGCTTCGATATGGTAGAGGCTTTTTTTGTTTGTTTGTTGACGCAGCAAATGATATATTACTCTGTTACGGCAGGTCAGTTAAGTAATGTTACAAGTTACATGTCATTGATTAAAGTGATTCATTATCGATTGTTATTTTAGAAATGTTAGTTATGGCTTCTCGTATGAATAGGCATGTTAGATTATTATAGTCTTAGATTAAAGTGATTTGTGTGTTAAAGGTTAATTGATTTAGACGTTATATTTAAAAGTATTATGTCATCATTCAAACTATTATAAAAATATTTAAACTTAGTGCCATTAAAAGATCGAATACGTTGGCCAGATTTGAAATAAACGAAACACCAAAGATTTTAATTGTTACTTTATGTATTTTTTCAAAATATTGTTGATAGTACTTGACAAAAGTACAGCATTTTGCATAACGTACTGTTCGTTATTTTATTGCAGCTTATAATTTTTGGAAATATAACATAGCTTAATCTTATTAAAAACTCATTGTGTAAAAATTTTGCAATCAAATGTACGAGTAAATGGTCAATGTTTAAGGTAACTTCGAAAACTTAATACTTTCAAATATTATAAGTGTCGTATGAGAAGCTGTATAAACTCATTTCTATGGATGTATATAATTTAGAATACTAAGCAGAATCCGATTTTTAAACTACGTAAAATAAATAATCTCCACGTGCAGATGATTTATCTGATACTTTTGTGTTACGCCGCAACGTAATAAACAACCTACCGAATGGTTGTTTTGTGAAATATATTATTTATACATTCGCATTCGTTGGAATTTAATCCGCTTGGCACAATGTGCATTCCAACCATTTTAGATCCGTTCGTGCAAAATCATCAGAACATTCCTAGAATTGAACTGGAAGTTCATCAATTACCGAGCAAGTTCATCAAAAACCATCATCATTATGTGCGAAAGGAGCGAACGATACATTAGCCAGCAGGAAACCGTTCCTATGGCAACAATTCTCAAGTGTTACCCTCAAAGTACCCTTTTTCGTGCGTAGAAAAAAGCAGATACCATGAGGACAGTACTGTAAACTCATCCCCCGGTCGAGCCGGCGTCATCACTGTTTTAACGAAATCAAAAACCTTTTATCGTGTCCGGTTCGTGTGTATTCCAAACCGTTTTGGAACCATTCTCTCGGAGGGTTTTCCTTTCGGCCAAAGGATATTAAATTCAAACAGCGCTGCTTTGCTATCTCGTCTCTCGCATACACGCTCCTCCCCACCAGCTGCTCTAACGAGCCAGTTCCAGTGTACCTCTCGAAAACATCCTGGTCCAATCTTTCGGACCGTCCATCCGCCGGTAGGAACAAAGGTCGCTGAAGTAGCATAATCTTTTCATTTGAATAAATTCTTCGATTGGATGAATTTGGGTCATGTAACCACTCGCGTTGGTAAGAGGTACTCGCAGACAAAAGAGTGGCTGCTGGATCCGGCCGGGGATGCCACTGGGGTGTAAAGTACGGCCATTCTCGGGGCACGGTAGCTTGACGAAGGTAGAGAACAACGATGAGGATGTTAACATTCGTATTATTACATCTCATCCCCAGCCACTCTTCCGAGTCCAACTCCTTCCTGCTTGGTAATGGGTGTCAATTGGAGCATTTCATTTTGTAATGCCTTAATTAAGGCCCACTGCTTGGGCTGCGCTCTACGCAGTGGGATGGTGAGATTGGATAAGCGGCCAAATCCAGTCATCTGCGGTTGGAGTATTTTCAGTTTTATTCCCACTGAATTCCAACGAGCCACCGTCGCTCATATTCTTTCCATGGGGAGCAAACTTATTTTTGCTACGAGTAGCTGTTTACGTTGCTTTCGGGTTTTTCTTTTTCGCATTGTTTTTCTGCTATTGAGTGATGATTTTTTCTCCTCGCTATTGTAACCGCTACCATGTTCCGAATGTTTCCTGGTAATCGGTTATTACTACCGCTTTGCATAACCGATGCACGGGTCGGAAGGTCCGCCCGAGGAGGAAAACCTATTTTCGATACATTAAATATCAATAAAAACCTCCTCCTCTGTATCACCAATCATGCGACGCATCCTTTCGCATCTGCAAACATGAAGATGAGAACAAAAAAATGGTTCAGATAAAATATGGAAGCGAAAGTGAGAACGAACGATGAGAAGCAGTGAAATATTCCATGCAAATTGCATTGAATATTTTTGTTTCTTCCTTCTCACTTGCACACACACACACATACACACACTAACGCATCGCTCGCTCACTCATACACAGACACCCAGTTTCCGGCTCACTTTTGGTGTCCATGTAAGAGCGTGTGTGTGTGTATGTGCGTATAATACCGCTTGATGCTTTCCCATTTTCGGTGCATTTTAGCAACGTGTTTCACCTGTGCAGCATCGTCCGTCGCTACTGTGCAGACACCCTCAAGCTAGCCGAGCGGCTGAATTGAGCCATTTCCTTTTTCAGTTTAAGCTCGCTGTTATCGTTTGGAAGCATACGTCACCCTATTCAACGTAAAACATTGTTTAACTTGTGTTTTTCCACCGTTTTTTTTTCGTGTGTGTTGGCTTGAGTGCTGCCAGCACATTCACCATGCCTGGTAACCTTCATATGTGAATGTCGTTTCATATGCGCACCGGAAAGGGAACGCCAGACAGGGACAGCTGCAATACTTCTGATGAGTTTCGCTGGGAAATAGAGCTTGAACTAGAATGAGCTTCCACACGATCGCCATGGTAGCGCCATCAGCGGCGCTAAACCCGCAACCGGAAGTGAGCTGACGGGATGAAACTAAAGCTTTTGCGATGAAGGTGCGGAGCGTGCAGTACGGCACCCAAACATGTAGCCTAGCCCTATAAATCCTATCGAACCGAACGCACACAGCGTCCATGGTACGTCGTCGGTACACGACGGTGGCATGCTGTACTCCCAGAGCCCAGGTTTTGCGTTGCCCTGTGAAGGTTGTAAAGTAGCTAACCATAAACCGACGTATTGAGCTTTTCATCACAACATCATTTTCCCACTTTCGCACACTTTCCATTCCCTGCTTTCATGCAACGGTGGGCAGCGGTTAACCGGGGAGTCCCTATACGATGGCCCGACCAGCCATATCAATGAACGGCAACACTTCTTTATCAGTACACGGTAAATTCTTCCACACAGCCATTTGTTTATTCACCAACCGGGAGTCTAGCTCAGTCGGATGCTAACAAAGACGAGAGCCCAGTGACGAGGGCCGAGACGGAAGGTACACGGCCGTACAGAGTGAGCAAATTATTTGTGTTTGACCTCTGCGCTACCGTTCGAACAAGAGAACGGTACACCGAACAGAATTACTTGTTAAATGCCTACCTGCAGCAAGTTTCCTGACGATGGTGTGGCGTGTGCCGGTGTGTGTTGTTGGTGTGATAGTGTTTGGAGGTAAGGCTGTCTGGTTTTTGATGCCCAAATGCACCAGCACTTTACATCATCGGTGCACAATAGGTTAGGAATGCAATATTATGTAATGCACCCCCCGCTGCGCGCCAGGGACGAGGCATCCCGCAAAGTCCCAACTGAATGGGATCAATACAACAGAGATTCAAATAATTGGGATAGCGATTTCCCGGCAAATGTTAAGGTTTTCGGTTGTTTGAGCAAGTTTTATTTTTCAATAGAGAATAAGTCAAACAGAAAAGAGTATCATAAATCGGAGTTCTTAACAAACAAAACTATTGTTATGTTTACTAACAACAGGACGATATTCGAAGTAAGGCAGCGCTCTGTTGTTCGAGAGCGCAAGACGGAAAACACAAACAAAACTATGCCTGACAGTGCAAATCAAATACCACAAATACGACCAAAAACAAACCATTCTGATGTTGTTTGGTACGTCTGATTCACACCTGTATAAACATAAATGATTATGTTCTCGAAAAAAAAACGTAAAAATATAATATTACGGTTTAGAATTTGTGATTTTGTTAAAATATTAACTATGTATCGAACAAAAACAATTGGTCAAATTTCAAATTTTCATATGACAATTTAGTCAGATAGCAAATATCTATCGACGTCTCTATTGAACGTTTATTTTGTTTGACCGCAGGCCGCTACCTTAGTCATCATCATACAAACTATCACTACAGAAATGGTCAATTGATCTTAGGACGAATCTTAGGAATCTTAGTTCACAACGAAAAATAGATGAAGATCAGATCCGTTGCAGAATATGTATAAAATGTTGTACTTTTTCATTGTGTTTAATAACATGATTGTATCACTGCGCCGTTTAAAGAGCATCTCAGTTTTCATCCATAAGTACCAGCTTTCATATTTTAGGTAAAGTAGTTTATAGAATATTTGAGTAGATTTAGGATTCTTAGACATGTCTCATAAAAATAATTGATTCTTGTTGTGAAATCGTTATGATATTATGTTATTGGTTGAAAAGTATTGTGAAGTTATTAGACAGAATAAAACATTCAAACATTTGTGTCTTTTTCAAAACGAAACCATACGATTAACAGAATATTGTCATAAATGTTGGTTAAAGCAAACAACGAAAACAATACAACGGTTTTGTAAAAATACACTATTTGTTTTATTCACTAATATTTTTTAGCTCTATACCATGGAGCATTTCTTTTGCATTCAATGCCTTGTTGTAAAAAGTACATAAAATTGTTCGGACTTAATAATCCTTATTTGAGACACAGCATATTTGTACTTCCATTTGGTTAATTTAATTTCGATTGTCTAATGTGCGAAATGCATGAAAGATTTTCTTAAGAATGCTACTCATCCACGTTCTCATGTCTGATTATGCAATTAAAACTTAATTTTATGGATTAAACAAACTGATAATAATAAAGTTATGTTACATAACCTAACATAACACTCAGACATAATGTGTTTAATTTACTATTAATCCTCTATTACATTCTTGTTAGTAAAGCATTCGTTAACTCTTCAATGTTTTTTTAGTGTTTCTATATCATCTGTAAATATTATGTCACATTTCAACTAGCATAAATAACAATCATCAAAGTTTTAAAATCTTACCGCTAAGATTCGTAATGTTCAGAATCGAAGGGTAATATGCTTAGCCGCGTTTTATATAGAGAATTCTACCTCGATATTCATGTGTTTCAGATTGTGTGTGCAAACGTATAATAAAAAAAAACGATCTCATCCCTCATCGATTAGCTTGCCACAGTTAATTTCCGCGAATCGTACGAACTTGCACTGCTCCAGACTATCAACCTCCAAACCATCTTTCTCCCTCTTCCATTTTACTTTTCCGTCACGCTTTTCCTCCCCAAATGAAGCCATCATGTATTGCGTCCCGGAACCTTTTGCCTCCCGACGGCGACGGTTGACGTATGCAAAACAATTTGGTTGAAATAACTTACAAGGGAAATCATTCCACAAACGCATCCACACTCAACGCTTTGCACACGGCCGTCGGGCTGGGGTAGATGGGGTCGGGCAACCGGGGAACGGTGGAAGCCGTTCGAAGTGGAAATGCATGTCTTACGAGAACGGTGCGAGAACGGAAACTCGAGGAGATTTCACGAGACATACGATGCTGCACATAACTCTTCACTCGGTATTCCGGACATTGTTTCGCAGGCAGCAACCAGCAGCACCGACCGCATCATTCCCGGTCTGTTGCTCTTTCCCACTGTTTGGGAGAGCGTAGTTCGCTCTCGCTCTCCTGTCAGCGTGCTTGTTCGTCGAAAGTACCGTGTTGTACAGTTTGTTGTAAATTTACAGCGATATCCTTCAGCTCACACACCTGTGTGCAGTCGGACGAACATAGCAGCGGTAGCTAACGAAGCGAGTAAGAGCCAGAAATCACTCCGACAGGCTCCCGACACCAATACCAGCGCAACAAACCACGAGGTACAACGTGCTGGAACATCCGGTTTTCTCGCTCTGTCGTAAGCATTGTGCATAGAGACGTAATGTTGGCAGATGTTCTCTTTTTTTTTCATTCTCACCATTCGGAGCTTTTCCGAAAACCGAACTCTCGAAAGCTCAGCATACCGGCATGGTTTCCCATGTTTGGCAGCTGAAGAGAGCCACGTTTGGCGGGATATTTCGTGTCTTTGTTTTCCGTGCAGCGAGCTGTTGTCTTGCATTTCACTCACACCGTTTACATCCCGGCCAAGCGGCAAATGTTACGGCCAAATGAAGTTAACAGGCAGAAAAACCGGCTTCCTGCTTCGGAGAGGAACGCCGAACCGAGCGGGACGAGTGGGGACCACCAAGCGAGCGAACGTGCGAGCGTGCGTCCGATCCGTTCCACCAACAAAGCCATGTGGCGGGAGCAATAAGAAGCAATGGTGAAATAAAGCAAGTGAGAGAGAAGACGCGTTCCCGGTCTTCTTGCGGGCTGAAATGGATGATGGAGACGCATGGAGGCGCCCAGTACGTTACACGAGCGACGAACTCAACCTGTGCGTTTGTGGCAGAGAGCAGTTGGAGGTTGGTAAAAAAAAAATATATGGTAACTCACCGAGCACGGATGCTGAAGTTAGTGTACTGGTTGGCTGAGATGAGATTTCCTTCTCGGCAGCGTTCCGAACGTTTCAGTCTTCTGTGCAGTTCTGACTCGTACGGCCGCGCGCGCTGAACGCTTTTGATAAATTTTCTTATTCCGCCAACCAACCAACCAACCAACCAGCCAAACAAAACCACAACCGTTTCCATTACACTTCCCGACTACAACGTCCCTTCTCGTCTGAGCGCGGTATACAACGCGAGTGAAGGCGAACCGCGTGATAGTGAGTTTACGCCGGAAAACGGTGATACATTCCCGTGGAAAATTGGTGATAGCTGGGTACTGCTGGGTCCGCCAAACGTGTGCGTTTCCTTGGTTTCCCGTCGTCGGTTTGTAGTGTGATAGTTTTTGTCCCACGCATGTGTGCTTGTCTGCTACCGAACCTTCTCGCGAAAGCAACACGACCACGTGATTTTTAGTATCGCAGGGAAGTTCTTCGTGGTGAACGGTGTCGGTGGATTACAATATCCTCAGGTGTTGTGTTACAAGCTTTATAAACCATTAGTGTCACAAGTGATTTTTTTAAAATAATGTTCTAATACAAGGTGTAAAAGCTATATACTGAAAAGCGACTTACCGAATGTTACTTCAGTGGTATTTGTAAAAAGCGGATCAAAAGAAGCATTCAAATTTGATGCTAACTACTCTAAACATAATGTTCAACCTTCGTTCAAATTAATTCTGTCCGTCCAGCGAAAAGCCCCCAAACAATAATGATGATTTTAAATTGAGTTTAAGCAACGTTCCTCGCAATAAACGTTGATGGGGGTAGAGCCGATCGAAATGGAACATTGTTAACAAATATGAAAGTATCTCGATGCCATTGTCGCGTCCAGTTAACATCAAACCCACCGGAGTGGCTAACAACCGTTGGAAAAATATCAAATACCCCTTGAACACCGAGCTACGCAATCGCCCTTAGCAGACGGATCACTTTCACCAGCACAACCGTCGTTGTAATTTTATTGCAATGTAATTTAACCGCTGTAAGGAAAGGTTCATGTGACGTGCAAGAAGCATAAATGAAGCTGACTGGAGTTAATATTTAATGCGAGTGAAAATATTGTTATTGTTAATGTGTTGTAAACGTTCGTTGCAAACGTGTTTGGTCCGGTAAGGTTTGGTAAACCTCAAGGATACCAAGTGTTAACACATGTGAAAAGGAGTTAGAAATGATGAAAGAATCGCTTGTTATAATGCAATGAGTGGGTGTACATTTCTCGTAATAAACTGAGTTAAAGCGGAGTTGGTGCGCAAGGGAGACTATAAGAGCTGTATTATAGTCTATTTATTATAGATACTGATAAAAATTGGGTCTCTAAACTACAGGTAAGAGCAGATGTGAATTTTTGAACTAATTCTGTATTTCTGTCGCACATAAGCTATTAAATTTCAATAAATGTTTAACTGTCACCTGTACTACATGAAGAGCAAATATTCAATTATCGTATCAACTTTTCAAACATCCATGAAATCGTGTGATGTTGCTTCTTTAGGTATAGTTTGAAAGCGATTCCAAACTTCTCTTAAAAAAATATTTTTTTTAAATATTATATTTACTTAATATAATAAACAAGGTATCTCTAAACACGTTTTTGACTTGTAAAGCCCAGTGAGAAGATGTTTATTTATCAAGCAAGCTTGGTGATATTTTTTACGCACTCGATTTGATACAAACCGTAGTCCTTCTGCTCATTACTTTTCATGGAAACCATATCTTGTTATGTGTATAATTGCATTCTGCTGGAACCTTTTGAAGTAGAGTCGTTCTATTTTACTAACTAAATTTTTAAATAAAAATGTTCGACCAACTAACTTATCGTAATGATCACCTTACTAATTGAATATATTAGAAAATATATTTATTAATATGTTTTGATCCAATTGTTTCTTAAAACTTTCTTTATTTCGTGACCAACTTTATGGATGGATTTAGTTTTCTTATATACTAGAGCTAATTTCGATCAAATGTTTTGCCAATACTATAGAACACTTTATGAAATCATTCCATGATTTATGCCATTAATCCAGAAAAAGGATATGTTCCAGTTTCTTTGCATTTCGTAACGTGAAACTAGTTGGAATTTAATTGTAAAGTATTTAAAAAATCACTTCTTTCGTAGTGATAGTAAATTGAAAATTTCCATTCAATTCTTAATTACAACAATCAAGATACTCCATAACTTTTCGTTCAAGACGATACATTTTCTTAAGACCAAGTCGATAAAACGAATAAGATGAAAATATAAGCATAAGCAATCAACAATCAATTAGGAAGTGTTTAGCGATCGAAAACGGAATTCTCTTGCATCAATTCCTTCAAGTACTTGCTCTTTGATATCACAACATCTCCACCCCTTTCATTTTTCAGCCCTCTGTACATCATTGCATAGCACGTCGATCGGATGACAAGCAAGCCATTCGTCTTTGATGAACGTGCTCCACGTCGAACTGATTTTGTTAGTGCCTTAGTGCTGGAGTATTACACCTCCCTGTGAAACGCCCCGCAATCCCTTTACCGATGGAGCGATGCTTAAATCCCGCTAGATGGTAATCAAATCGACGGGCGAAACCGTGCAAAACGGAACGAATCATTCACCGTGCCGCCGTTCGCGCTGGAAAGGATATTTGGCTCCGATCGGTACCAGCACCGGCAATGGAGAAGCCAGTCGCGCGTTACAAGCAATCGAAGAAAACAAATTTCTTCCCTTAATCCGTGATATTTGTAGATTTATTATTATTTTCGCTCCTTATCCGCATGGTCGGTTGGTCGAGTTTCCACCATCCACCGCGTTCGCTTGAAGCCCTTTCCCGACCGTTGCGTTTCCTCCCAGCCATGGTGGTAACGAGTGGTAACGGGGGTGAAAGGGAAGATGGTGGCCACCAACCGTCAAAGCTGGCGCAAGGTAGCGAGCAGCAATCAGGCCGAGAGGCAGCGGGCTGTTCTGTTCTTTTTCAGCCGCACATTGCACATTTTTGTGATCCTGCCGCTAGGAGTAACTCCCTTGCCTCACATGCCTTGCAGCATCAAGCCGTTCGCCTCCTACGCGGACACTTCCCAAACCCAAGGGCAACGAACCGTTCTGCAACGGTTCGATCCGTTGTGATTATGGTTCGAACGTTGGTTGGTACGGATGGTTAACGCAACCACCGGCGGATTTGCACCGGCGAAAGGTGTTTCATGGCCGAGATAAAAAGGAAAAGCGCGACACGGTTGCCCGAAGACCGTGGAAACCAAGTAAGGGTAAACAAGAGAGAAAGAGCGTGGCGGGGGTGAGGGGCGGTAAGTAACGGAGGGTTTGATCGAAGCGGAAATGGAATGCTCTAGCCTGTGAAACGACTTTGCCAAGTTTGCTTTCCTTCGCTAGGTTTGTCTATAAAACAACCATTCTCGCACCCCCTCCCCCTCCCAATACGGCCCCTTTCCGCGCACCGTCCTAAGGATGATGATGGCGAAAGTTTCTGGCAGCCCGAGGACCCCATCAGCTCACCTTTACCGAAGCTTTACCGGCCCACGTAGAAGCTAAAGCACGAATTTAAGACAGCAAGATGAAAAAGCACCCTGGAGTACACAAATTTTCCATCACAAATATTTCTTCCCATTTTCACCACACCGAAGCGAGCGAAGCCGTTTGAGGTCCTTTTTGCCGGATGTATTACAGCCGTGCGCCATTCCGCCGGCGTACGACCCACCGAAACGGGTCGCTATATTGGTCCGTTACATTACATCACTTCATTGGCATGGATGTGCTCTGTGATGTAACGGGGGAGAGTGAGGGGAGAGACCTGAGAAAGTCTATTCGCAAGGGAATGTCGTTTGGACGGGCAAACATCTAAGCCGTCGAATAGATATTTCTTCCCCTGGCCGAAATCCCTGGTGCTGCCTGTGCCGACGGGTAATGAACGAAGGGTGAGGTAAATCTTTCCGAAATGAAACACTCACGAAACCGTCCGAAAGCGGAAGAACGTGTGCCCTTTGATGATTTTAGTTCACAGTGGCGCAAACTGTGCTATTGGAAACCACGGCGTAGAGGCGCGCAAACTGAGCGTGCTGTTCTTTTTGCGTTGCATACCTCGCTCCCGAACTGTAAATCAATATTTTGCAATAAACCCGTCAGAAGTGACGCCAGCTACCTGTGCTTGATGGTGCGCTGGATTTGCACGGTAGAGCAGTTTGGTTCCTTTGCCGGTTTCCGTTCTCATCGTTCTCGCGTACGATTTCCCGTCTTCAATCTAATTCCGCTTAGCCAAGCACGGAGAATTAATGGATGCTGTGTTCATCAGGTACTTAGGATACCATATCCTACGCATTTTCGGTGCCTTCTAAATGGCGAAACATTCCGTTGTCATTCCGATCATTTCCGTAAATGATTAATCCGTTTTTCGCTCCGCACGGCATTTGATCGAAAGGTCCCGGTCCACCACAAAGTACAGCTTACAGTTAATCTCGGGGAAATTGGGGTTTCATTGAAGCATCCGAAACCCCGAATCCGATCACAGTTTTTCGGCTTCGGTGCTTTGTTGTTGAATAATTAGCACACACCGTTGATGGCACGAATTTCGGCCCAGAAGAAATAAACCTCCATTTTGCCGTGCGGTGATGACGGTTCGCTTGTCGATGGGCTCGGACGGACGGCAGCCTTTCGGTGGAAGTGGGTTGGGATCTCTTTGTCTTGTTTGCATACCCGCGTGAGCTGGAGTATTGATGGGAAGCTGATAAACATCGGTTCCGTGAACCGTTTGTGATACTTCGCCGCGAAAGAAGCATCTTTCCTTCGACCGCCTTAAATTAGACATCAATGGTTCTTGAGCGCGAACTTTCAATAAGTCTCATGTTTCCAGCGGCATTGTACTACACCGTGCGGCTCGTTCGGTTGTGCAGACATCCTATTCACCTGTCTGTCCCACTTTAAGTTCTTGACAGAGGCTCACTCAAATTACGCTTAGAGTGAGGCAGCGTTTACATGGTGGCTTACGTAATTTCTGCCTTCAGAGAAAGTATTTGGATTTCTAGTAACTGAAAAAAATTCTTTGAAATTTAGATAAAACTCATGAATTCTTGTGAAATTAGAGCTTCGGTGCTTGTTTAAATATTTTGAAAAAAACATTGAATTTAGCTGAACATTGCATATTTGATCAAGTTGAGATGTCAAGACTTAATATATTCAACGGTGCTCCTTAGCTAGAACGATGAAACTGAGGTTTTGCTTACGAAAAAACTGTTTTTTACCACATCAAAAATTAATAAAATACTTAAGAGGTATGGTTCGTTAAAAAATTAACATAATGTATCTGTAAGAACTTTCAACAAGTTTACAATTGAAAAAATAAGATCTGCCGAATCGAATCGTGGCTGTCACATTTTGCGTGACGAAGTAAAACAATTCGTGGTGGTTCTACTTTTCCAATTATCTATACAAGAGTTTAAAAACCGGAAAGCAATTCACCTCAACACATATAAAGCTTTGAAACACACTAAACTATGCGAAATTTCATGGTTATTTGAAAACTCTTAAGCAGACGAACGGGAACAATCAAAAATTAATTTTAACCTTTGAGGTTTATATAAATGTGACTAATCAGTGTTTTACATAAAATTAGTTTTACATAATAGATAAAGTTTGAAAAAAAGCATCCCTGAGGAGATACATTTCCATCTTTGTAACAGAAAGGAATAAAGCAACGAGTATCTATCTCAGCGGCATCATATTTTATCTTTCTCGTCGCACATATATTGCACCAAAGTCATGAATACAAAAGCACCCCGTACCCGTGAAACAACGCAACTCGTGCGAATATTCAATTTCATCAAAGCATCAATTTGAATAAAATGGTTCCACCGCTGCCGATGGGTTCGGATCTGCGGGCTGCGGAGAAATATTTATTATTTCGAATTATAGTGTAAATTGTAACCAAATTTGCTCCTTCGATCCTTTTGCCACCCTAGTGCCCCTGCCATTTGGCGAAAGGATTCGTCCGCCCGTACGAGTCTGCCAAACTGACAAACACAGGAACAACAATAACACCAACCGCGTCTCTGATCTCCGACTTCTGACGGCATGCTCTCTCCCACCCGCAGCGTAATCCACTCTCAAAAGATCCCTTTTGCTTTGGTGCTTTGTAAAAAAGAAAGAAGAAGACCAACGTGGTCAGGTGGCTCCGGACGCGTGGTAAAGCAGGCGGGTTGCGCTCTGTACTCGGTACTCTGTCGACCATGCGAGCGCTATAAGAATCAAGTCATCCGGACAAACCTCGGCAAAAGAAAAGCAGATCCTCGCTCTGTAGCCGCTGCCTCCCGTTCGGAGCGACCGTACACTCAGTCTTGGTCCCGCTCCTAGCCGGGAACCTCTGCGGGGCATTAAATATTCAGTATGCGTAAATATACTTTTTTAACGAAAAATATGGTCGGTGAAAAACGAAGCGCCCCGTGTGGAGTGCCACGGGCACCGTAGCGAAGGGACGCGCAACGAAGGAAAAGGGGTTGGGATGCCGTTGTTGTTGCTTCTGCTGCTGCTATAGACTTTTTATTTCAGCATAACAGCTACGGCAGCGTAACCTTACGTCGATTTAGAAAGGATATTCCACCAGAGAAGAATACAAGGGAACAATGAGAGCAGCTGAAAGGCGTGTGCTTGCAACACGAACTCGATCCACCCTAGCACTAGGGTTAAAAAGGTGGAAAAGTTAATCCTGTAAACAGTCTCTGTGAAAATGATCGCAATAACAAAACTTTGTGTTTACTAATGCGTTTAGGTGTGCCTAAATATCTTATTGCACATGTAGGGAGAAATTTAACAAAAACAAAATTTTGAAAAAAAATGTTTGATTTGTTTTTCAAATATTATTTTTAAAATACTTTCTCAGCCTACAACTGTTGTAGTTGAAATGAGACAAAACAAAAAAAATCCATGTATGAATTTAGCGGTAAAAACTTTCTCGATATCTCACAATACTCCTGCTTATTTCTGTTCCCTTATGTGGCCATCTTCAGCAGAGCTCTCCCAAAGTGGTCCTAAGCAAAGGTGCGGCACAAATTTATGCACACCACTAGCAAATGATGCCCGAGTATCGAGGGAATAACCTATCCAAACACACATGGCAATTCGTTCACTCGCACGCATTTCGCACGCCACTTTACAATGCGGATATCGTCATGAAAGTAAACCTTAGAAAATAATAACTTTTCTACGGATAATTTGTTAGCTGATTGAATGTTACCCTGCTGAATTTTTCATCAGACCCAAATGGCCGGTAATCAGGGGCGGGGAATGACTTATTGAAACGTACTTTACTCACACACTCACCCATTCCATGCGATGATCCTCGAGGCACGGGGTAGGGGGGTACCGGGCAGCCGGTGCTCGGACTCAGAATCCTCGTCCCCGGGCTTGTGTGTGTGTGTGTGTGTGTGTTTTTTTTCTATCTTTTTGGTTCGTTTCATTTTGCGTCAATTGGATATTTGCTGTGCTGAGTAATTCTTAGCCATACTGTGAGGCAAGACAAACAGCAACAAGCATTAGGCTCACATTTACCCTCTCCAAATACATTCCCATGCAGCACTTGTTGGGTTTATTTAGTTTGTATTTTTTTCTTGTTTTAAACTTCTTTTTGAGCTATTACGCTCGGTTAGCACGTGCTGAGCATGGTTTTTGAGATAAAAATGCGGTGTTCCCGTGAGCCTAAAGCTGCTGTCCGCATTTCTAAATTTGTTCTGGGATTGTTTTATTTATTCATACAAATATCAAAGCAGTCTCTTTGCACTGTTGTTGCAGTCACGCATGACGATGAACGCCGTGACGTTTGTTAGTATGAAAATAGGTGTGAAAATTGAAACATTTCTTGCGATATAGTAACGCGATGAATTTGGATATAAACTGTGTCTGGTAAAGCAAATAGTATGTTAGTTTATAAGCAAATAGTATAGCAATATAGTAAAACAAGTTTTCATTGGCCTAAACCATTCATTTCATATTTTGCTTGAGTGTTTGATTTCTTAAATGTTTCACTTGAAATATTTCAAGGCATTAATTCGATTTTATAGGAAATTACTTTACTATCAAACAAAACTTTTTCAGGAAATTACTTTACTATAAAACAATTTTTCATCACCAGAAACAGAGTTATAATTGTATAAAAAACACATTAAGTACAACATTTTAATAACGAACTGCGTTAAAAATATGAATATTTATTTGAAAGCCTGAAACCGTAAAAAATAACTGCGGCTGTTTGATGTATCACGCCATACAGTGATGGATTGTTTGAACGGAACTTCTGACGTAACATACATTTTTCCGATTCTTCTCCGTCGATCGAAACCGAAAATGAAAATCCTCAAATATCAAACAGAAAAATCCTGATACAAGCTGTGATACGATTTGCATCCATCTGTTCCTATCAGCAAAAGCTTAAACGGGATGAATGAGAAGAAAATCCCGAGTAAAAGAAGATATATTAACACAACAAAATACTTGACATCTTCATGCTCATGCTAAATGGGATGGGTAGAGAACAGAAATACAATAATAAAAATAACAGTGCCTACCACATCTGCCCTGCTCGCTTACATTCCATCAGTGTGTTTCATTACTTAAAAAAAAAGCCAGGAGGAGACTGGCGTTCAATTTGTTTCACTTCGTGGAACAACCTAAGTAGCATGCACGCGCCGCTGAAAGAAAATAGATCAAAAATCTCCTTCTCGTGTGTTTTCCCCTGATACTTCCACCACCAGCACCTTTCAACGGCCCAGCCAACCCCGGGCATGGTAAGGCGCATTAAACAGGGAGAAAAAGAATCTGCTCCGTGCTATAAACACCGCACTCTACGAGATGGCACTTTTCGTAAAGTTAATTGAGTGAATTTGTCCCCTGATGTCAAGCGTGCAGCGTTTTGCCGAGTGGATTGTATATTTTTCATTGAATTTTATACCTCTGCGCTAGCCCGCTGGTGATTTTCGCAGCATTTCAAATTATACAGAAAAACGCTCGACGCCCGAAAAATTCAAACATTTACTGCGAACTTGATTGACGCTCAGTTTCCACCGCAGCTTGGGAGGTTGCTGGTTGAATAGAGTGTAGCGAAATGTTTTCATCAGCCTGTCTCGCCTCAAAGGTTTCATGCTGATATCACTTCAGACCTATCGCTTCCTAGGATCCACTCGCATTGGCCACAATGGCAATAGCAGCAGTGCATTGATGTGATTGGGAGTTATCGTTTAATTTTCAGCTCGAACGCCAAAGTTTATTATATTAATTTTTATCGTGTTTCGCTATGCTTCGCTGTGCTGATCAATTATTCACGTAACGCTATAATTGGGGATGAAGGCTGTTGGAACCTCCCACTCCTTGCGCTCTTCTAGGTATCCAACGGTATGTGTTTCGGAAAACTTTTCCATCGCACAAGCTTGATCTGAAACATGTAATACCAAAATACTTAAGATTAATTTTGCTCGACATGAGCACGTCCTTTAAACATTTAATTAAATTGATATTATTCAGTTATTGTAGACTGTAACCAGAACGATATGGAATATCTTGAAGGAGCGATATTTACCAATCATGGTATGATCTACTTGAAGTATTATTTAAAATATTGCATGCACTTATAAAGTGAAGAATCGATGGAGACGCATGGTCTTTTATGAAATTAATTACATAGTTGACCGTTGCGAAGATGCTTTCAGGTTAAGCGATGAAACTAGCGGAGCGTTTCGAATGAATATACGAATCAATATGAGCGAAAGTAAGCACAAATTGTCAAATGATGGAATTTTTTTATATTTTGTGCTACTTTGACCATTCGAAACTTATTAAAAAGGTTAAATTATAGCTTAGAAATGAAGAATCCAAGATTTTTTATAATCATCATATTTTTGCTGAATTTATTGAATACGAACGATTCACACTTAGGATTAATTATTTTATATCTGTTATTATCAAATTTATCATAACGTGTCAAGTTTAATTGTGAAATACCAACATCTTTGAACAACTAAAAAGCAATTTTAAACCTCTCCGATTGCATTATCCGATCCATTAGCAAATAAGCAAAATAATTAATGATCTCGTTAACCACTAACAGAGGCTAATGTGGCTCCATCCACTGGCTGCGAGGAAGTTATCTAGTTCATCATTAATGACATTTAATGTTACGTTGAGTGTAAGCAGCACGCAAAGCACTATTTTCACGACCCCGTCTGGCTACGAGCGGTTCAAATCAGAGCTCTTTGCCAAAACGTTTGACAAAGTTCACGTCACCACATTAAGATGTAATTGAACGTCCTACTCATTGGTGGCTGTTTGACTGAGCTCGGATTGTCTGGCGAGAGTGACGAGCAAATGATGGTTATGACCCGTATATTTACCTCCGGGCAGGATTTGATGATGAAATAGCCGATGAAGCGGCTGTGAATTAATTGCATCTACTTACCGATCAGATTAGAATGTTCTGCCCAAGCCCGTAGCCCGACACATCCGGCAATGTTGGCTCGCATCGGTCGTAGTCGTGGAAATATGATATGATTCTAATTAATTACCAACCTGCACAGAGTGATGCTGCCGAATATTGCCAACCTTGACCATGAGGCACTGGTAGGTGTTGGAGTCGTCTCGAATGCAATACGATTGCCATAGTGTAGTCTGAGCGCATTGCAGCTGATAATGACCATTGAAAAATTCAATTGGTGTAATCTCACTGAGCCGCTGTTCTAATCAGCTGCGAGAACAGAAGGAACCCTGACGCTATAGACCACCACTTTAGCCACTGCGTCATTGCTACGCTGGCATCCGCCGATATCTGGGCCGGTACGCCCACGGCCTAAAGGACACCTTCCGACGCAATCCAACCGCCACGAAAAGCATGAAAAGCTGTTCAAGTTCGCCGCTCCCGGTCGGTGCTTAGTCATGCTCTTATGATAAAGCGTAATCGGATGGACGAAAACCGCACGCTGTCTCCTGGACGGTCATGGTTCGGGAGAGCTTTAACTCCATCCCTTTTATGACACCGCACCGTTCGGTTACTGTGCCGCTGTAGATACAGCTGCCAATTTCCACTTCACTGAGCATAATCCACACGCTCGTCTATCCAGAAACACCAGGTTTATGCTCCGAATGGTGGCTCCACACCAGCGCACGATGCAATGTGCAATGTGAATGCTGCTAGGCGCCTTAAACGGTCACAGAGCAATCGTCATTACCGACATCATCGTCATTACTGTTTCGAGCTCGAGCGCTCGCCTATTTATACATAATCGTTATTATGCCATAAAATAGTATTATTTTACCTCACTTGACACTAGCGTTCTGTGTCTTCCGTTCGTTTTTCTCACATCAACAGGAGCGAGATTTCGAATCGGATTTCTTACCGAACACGAGCGTTGTTTGATGTGCGTGCAAACACGTCTTGCTGTAAGTCTGTAGCGAGGCTTAGATTTAGCCACCTAAGAAAACACCTATCTCAGACCGTTCCCTACCGTAAACGGAGGTGCTGCACAGAAGTATCTTCGCACGTCAGCAACATGAAAGCGACATTCCTTTCGGTTGAGCTGAAATTGAAACGCTAACCACTTGGTTCGTTTCCCATCGTTGGCCTTCAGTTAGCAGATTACGCTCCGTGTTGTCGACATACGTGCGCGTTCGTAGCTGATGATACATTGTAATAAGGTGCTTAGGTAAAGGTGGCAATAGAAATTAATCTACTACGATTCTGATTCGATGGATAGTTAAAGATGTTGGTAGATTTTTTACGTATTAACTAGGGAATTAATTAGTTATCTTCTGCTTTGCTATAAAAGGGACATGCAGCTACTAGGCGTACTAGAATCAATCGATATGGAGGGAAAATTAGAATTTTTATTCATATTCTACGCCACTACCAATCACACAAAACATGAAAAAGATAAATGTAAAACAAAATTGAATATTTTATTTTATGTAAAAACTTGCAAGTGCAAAATCCCCAAAACAGATCTAAACTAGATTTCCTTGTATTCCAATACATTATTTTTCTATATCGGTAACCTTTGAGAATATCCTTATCCTTAAGCAATGGTTATACATTAAAATAAATTAAAAAACAACAAATAAATAAATAAATAAATAAATGATAGAAGGAAGGTACCTCAATGGTATTATGACAATCTAATCTAAGATATAATTATCGAATACCTTTTTTATTATAAATGCGTTAGGAAAACATTTATAAAATATTTATACAAATTTAGCATCAATCCGATTTTATAGCACATTACAAACTATTTAGCTATTTATGCAGTAATGCCAACGAAGAATTCGTTTTCAAAACTTATGCAAAGAACGTATAAAGATACAAATTATATGCGTATTTATTTGTAAATCGAAACATATCGTTAATGTCAATTGCCTGCATTTTTGCCATGAAAACTATCTACCAATATGTAGAAAGATAGCTAGTGCTTGTTAACAGTGGTATAAAATTAAGGATGAGATTGCTGTCCGTGATTTAATAAGTCATGTAAGTAAGAAACACCATTTTCATTCGCTTAAAATAAGAAAAGCCTTAAAATAAAAACCAGCCTTTAAATCAATCTGTTTACTACGAACATGTAATCCTTCTCGAAGATTAGCATCAACTGCGTACCAGCTAGGAAAGCACCTTAACGGCTTAACGCCAGTGTTTACTTCCAATCATGCGGTCTGTGTTTCGCAACCGGACCACAAAATTGTCGAATTATAAGAAATGCTCCTGCTGGCGCTCTTTTCCACCCCGTCAGTGGTAAACTTCTTCACTTTTGTTTTTAACTCGGGAGTGCAAATTTTACAAGTACGTAGGATTTAACGAACAAGTTTGCTACATGATTGTTTAATCCTTTGCACCGTGAACAAGTTGCACAACCGTAGCTTCAAGCTTGATCAACCTTCAATGTTGTTCTGCCCACCGTACGTACAGGTAGAAGCCCGCGTTAACATCGAGTTATACGCAAGCGAACTTTTCCTTGCTTGATGCCCCTCGCTAGCCGTGCATGGTTTCGACCGTCTGCGCCGTTTTGCAATTGAATGTTAATTAAGTTGTTAAATGTGTGCCTGCTTAATGGAGATTTCACGTACCCATTAGCTAGCATTAGGCAGCATCTCACGTCGGCCAGATGTACAATGCACCGTACCCAGTGCACACAGTGAAGAGGAGTGTCTATCAATTATTAAGCCGTCATATTATCGTAATAACATACCGGGAAAGCGCATTATGTTGGAGCAGCCAGCAATGTAATGGATCGATGAAGCTGCCCTGTATGGCACGCTCTGTTTCCGATGACGATGGTGATGGTGATGGATTGTGCACCGCGAGCTTTCCTCATCGCGGTAGTCCAAGCGCCGGGAGGATGGCTGTATATCTTTCCCATCCGAAAAGGTGCCAAGCGAATGAAACGAAACGCGCAATGAAACGAAAGATTGTAAGCCGCTTTTGCCAACGCGCGATCCGGTGCGAGAGAGTTTCATTTAGCTGGGGCAAACATTGAACCAACGCTCCCTGTTTGGATCACCCCGGCTGACCGGTGTTCAGTGCGAACAAACGCAATATCCTCCTTGCTGGCGAAAGTCAGGGTACGTCTCTTTTTTTCTCCCTCCAACCCGAAAGTGATGAGATTCGTCCCATGCACACACACACACTCTCTCTATCTCCGTCTCGCTCTATCCTCAAATAGCTTACCCAGTTGTCAACAGGGGACTTGACAAGGACTTGTATGAACATACAATCGTTAGGGACTAGTCGGAGGGAACCAGCGGCAGAACCCCTCGCCTCCCTCCAACATGGTGTTGAGTGCGATGAGTTGTTGCATTGAGAACGCCGTACAAAAAAAAGGCGAGACAGTTGAATCTATGAGAAAAACAAACGAACACGAAACTAGTACGAAAGTTGACAAGGAGATATTTTAATTCCAACGCTTAGAACACCCATTCGTGGTCCTGGTCCCGTGTCCGTTGCCTGCGCCATGTCCGCTGGACATTTTCATTTCATATCAGCACTCGTCTAAAAATCACCCGCCACAACTTCCATGGCAACCGCACACTGACGAGTTCGTTCTCGGTCGCGTTTCTCATAGCCTACTCAACGAACCTCCCAACGCGCACCGTGCGGTAGCAGCAGCGGCAACACCGGCGGCCATCATCATCAACAACATCATCAACAAGGGCAATATGTCAGCATGCAAGTGCCATATGAGGGGTTTGTGTGCATGGCGTATGTTTAGCGCCGATGTTTGCACAGTCTTTCGTTTCCTGCACGGTGGAGGGAATTTGATGACGCGAGAACAGGCTCCGGTTGATGTGGCAGAGAGGATCATGGGAAATGGAAATCGGAAAATCGGTTTGCTGCGAATCTAAGCGGCGCAACTCAAACAGGGTGGGTTTATGGGACGCGGGTGAGCGGGCAGGTGAAAGAAGTAGACAGAAAATAGTGGAATGAGCCATGTGTGAGAGTGTGTGCGTTTGAGAGAGAGAAAGAGAAAGCGACTTTGTACTAGTGCTGGTGCTTCGGTGTGCATTCAGGCGTTGTTTGGTTTTGGTAAATATGTACCCATGTGCAACAGCAGAGCAGTACAGGGACCTGCCGTTGGTTGCCGGCACTACCACATGCACGCACACATACCAGCTTCAAGGTACACCGCATGCTGCGACTCCACCGGGCGTTTAGTCGTATGCTTCCAGGAGATGAGCCGTTGGGTGCTATGATCCCGTGTGCGGCTTGGCTACGCTTTGGCAATTGCGGTACATATTTATCAAACGCGCAGCTCGTCAGCTTTCCATTTCCCCAGCCCTTCCTCCGGCTGGTGAGCTGCGAGACCATTGTAATGAATGCATTTGCCAGCAACCATGGCCGGTGAGGTCAGGGTTTCTCTGAACGTAGTGCAACGGGGCGAACGGGACAAGGGTTTTTTTATGTTGCTGTTGTTTTTCTTCCTTCTGCTTCTTCTGCCCGATGCTTGCCCGGCTTCCGCGCCATACACTATTACGGTGCCCTTGGCATGCAAAGGTAGTGCCTCGTATGGCGAATGCAGTCTCTGTTGCCGTGTATAAGTGTGTGTGTGCGCTCTGCTCTCGCACATATGAGCACGATTATCGCACGGACCATTGGGAACAGCATCAAGTTTGTGTATTAATAATAAACCACTCCAATTAAAAATGCATTCCCATTTTGTATGGGATATTTTTTGTTTTCCTTTTTTTTATTGCCAAATGGATTTGAGTTTTCTATTTCACCACTGAAACGACATTAAAGCCGAACGATGGTCCGGCGTTTTGACGAATTTTTATTAAAATTCATGTAAGTTTACTAACATGTAAAATTTTGCACATTTTATATCATCCATGTGTAGATAAAAGATTGAAGGTAAAATATTGTTTTACAATAACTTTGAAAAATGTTTCTGTCATGTAAATTACACCATTCTTTATCGCATGTACAATTTATTATCAGTATAAAGTAGTTTATCAACATTCATAACTTTTCATGAGTACAATGCTGTATTATGTAACGGTCTCAACAATAGTCTTTAGGTAATCATCATTTTTAAAGATAACAATTTTGCTAAAAAAAAAAACAATTAACCAAAGCTTAATTGATTGAAGAGCACATCTTTTGTATTTACATCATTCCTGCCTACGTAGCTATGTTACGCCAACGCTGATCGATTAACTTAACTACCAAAATGAACCTTTAAAGCTAATGGGCAAAGGCGCAACAGCGCTAGAGCCCATGAACGGGACCACTAATGGAGGGTACACACAAAAAATATATGTATAGCCACCCAACCGTCACCCATGAGTGAGAAACTAGTACAACACGGATTGACAGCCATTGTTAGAGGCTAAAAACATTGCAAACAACCTCTCAATCAAATTATCAGAAAATTGAATTTAGATTACTCTCCCCTCACAACTGCATCTAGCAGCCTCAGCTGCCAATGATCGATGCACCAGAAGGTAAGGGTGAGGGGATTTTAGTTTTGCTTTCAATCCACCGGTAGTCAATGCACACTACGGGGTCGAAAGTTGTTTTTCCGAGAGTCCCATCCACCCAACTATAGGTGGCTGTATTGGTTCCATACTTGTTCGACCTCTATGCTATGCTCGCTGGCACATGCATTTATTTATCAATACGCTTCATTTTGTCTCCGATTGCTTCGTTTGTCATTTGTTCCTCGAAATGGCCGTCCACACTGGGTCGGCTTCACCTGGTGCTGACACACGCTCAGTAGGTGACTAAAATCGAAGCGATGTGTAGTCGGAGCAAAACTAATCTCGACTCTATTGCCCAGCGTTCGTGGGTCCACAAAGCGTATCCGATGTTTTTTTTTTTGCTAGCCGCTGTACCACATGTAGTTAAAAATTCTTTCATTAAAAAAGAGGTATGTGGATATGTTTGAAGCATTCTCTGGTTTCATTTGGCGAATAACACGGTACAATGCGTGTTTCTGCTCGAATGTAAAGAACAACAGTTCGTTCAACATACACGAAATAACGATTGGAGCGCGCGTTTGCCGAGATTTCATCACATTTTGTTGATTGAAGGCATGCACCACGTAGAAATAGTGTACAATAACTAGCAACGACTATTTCAGTATTTTTCATTGTATCTAACAACAGACAAGAATAGAAACAAAAACCATACGTGTTGGGGGTGGGAAATGAGGCTTTACAACTAATGTAATATAAATATTTTAGCTTTGAGTGCAAACTTAACCGCAAATGTGCAGCAGAAACCGATTACCATTCGCGCGAACGATGTGCGACTGTCTGCATAAATCAGCTTTGTCAGTGTGGATTAATTATCCTGCCTGCTTTTAAATGCGCACGCAAAGGATTAGTATGCCATGGTTTCATTTCGTTCTCACAGCAACGTCCGTAGGCAAGTACGCGCCGTTGTGTTGTGCTAGTTTAATAAACCCTACCGACGGCTGCCGCACCGCAGCAAGTCACGCTGCATATTGATTTTACGTCAGATCAATGCATTATTACGTTGTGGGATGCTGTCGAGTGGTACGTTTCTTTGCACTGCCACCGCTTTTCTAAGGTACCAGGCTGGAAAGCAATTTTAAGCGTCAACCGCCCGGGGAGACGAATTCGAGAGAGCGACCGGTTTACACAAACGGTAAGTTCCCGAATGGGAGGAAATTGCCATTACACATGTCCGAAATTCGTTAATTAATGTGTCGGCACTCTTTGATTGAAGTGGAAAATTTTACATGTCAGTTCATGCAAGAGTCAGTTTGTAATAAGGATCCATGGGAGTAATAAGAGTGTAGAGTTATTCAGCTTATTTTACACACCCAGCATCAAACAATATTCAACGATTTATACAAATTTCTCGAATATTCACCTCATATTTCCTTTGAATTCCTTCACATCCCGTCACAACAGGGCCTGGCTATTCCATAAAATTCTCAACCCAACCCTCAAGGAATCGGGAGACTCGCCCGCACGAGCATCAAGCACCCGCGATAACAATTATTTGCAACATACCATTCCATTCCGGTGTACATTTCATTCAATTTATAATACTTTTCAATAATTCAATTACCCGCTGCGTGCTGCTGGAAGCAACAGTGCGCAATAACGTAGCTCAGGTACCACCGACCGGGAGCAAGCCGCAAGAAAGGGCTCTAGTAGCGCTTTACGATCGTACTACGCGTGCTGCACGACGCCGGGAGCATCTTTCGCCAGGCCATGTACTCGTGTTCGCCCGTTCGCCGAAAGTGGTGGAATAAAATGGAGTCATAAAAGAATAATAATTATTTCTTATCACGAACGCTTAATGTCTTCGCATTTTCCGCATGTGTACCAGGGTGTGACAGAGGGCACGGCGGAGACACGGGAACCGGGCAAAAAGACCGCATTTCCCTGCTTCACGTGGGGCTTGCTTGAGTGTGCGTGTGCGTTACAGCAGCGCTACAGGTTAGTATTTCAATTCGGCCCTCGCCAGCGTCGTATGCCACGGAGCCGCTCGCTTTTTCTTGCCATCGTAATGTTTAGTGCACGCATTACTTCCCGCGGGTGCGAGTGTACCTCCTGGGAAGACGCTGTTCATCTTCCTATTCCGCCAGCGAGGGATGAAGTCACGCCGCCCTTTTAATAATATTCATCTAGGGTTCGTTTCGTTCCATCCGAATGGCGGTGGGGCGTACGTAGTAGGCGCTGGAAAATGACGACTGATGCCGTTGCTTTTCACAATCTCTGCTACCTTCTACCATGGGCTACTGTGGTTGATTGTTGTGAGTAAGCTGGCAAGACTGGCTCGTTGGAAGAGGCTAATAGAAGTATTCCAGACATGAAGACGAGCACTGACGGTGCTGGTGATAAAGAACGAAAGGATCGACCGGTAATGGTCCATCCGGTCGAGCAAGGAGAACGCTAAACTGAGCAGGCACGAGTTGTAACAAGCAATATTCTAGCGGCATTACGGATTTATAAGGTTGTATTTTTACTCCCAGTCACGATCCGTCGCGGAGAAGTGACACTCGACAGTGGTAGCGTTTCGTGGTTGAATTCAACCGAGCAAGTTGCTCAACAATGGTCACAAAAAAAACGTGTTCCAACGCTGCTATGTGTGCATGAGCTCGACTAGAGCAACTACCTTGCTCAACGTTATCTGCCCCGTGCTAGCAGTGCTGCCTGCTTCCATTTGCAGCATCCCATCTTAATGGTTGCATTAAGAAATATGGAAACTAGCAGTTTTCATCTCACCGTGTCGTCATCGTGCTTACCGCAACATCGAATGAATGGCAACATAACCACAGATTGGTTTCACGTCGGCCACAGTAAAACAGTTGTCCAAAGAAAATAAATCAAAATTGAAAATAATGCCCGCGGGCACTAGCTGTCACAACCCATCGCTCACCGGGAAGGTAGAATGTCTGGTTTTCCTAGCCGGTTTCCTATTGTGTTTTATTTTTCAACTTTATCTGTATTCACTTTTTTCTACCACCGCTCCATCCGTTGATAATTCTTTGTTGCCGTCATTGTCGTCGAGAAATGCCCTAATGGAAAGGATTGCCGAATAAAGACGGCCAGGTGAAAGCAATCTCGCAAAAACAAAAAAAAAAGACAACCACATAAATGAAGCTAGCAAACCAATTTCTGTCCACTCCTCGAATTCACTCGACTGTAACGGAAAGCAATCAGCTTATGGTTGGGTCCGGGAGGATGGTGTCTGTGTCACGTCGGCAATACAATGCAAAGTTGCAAAATAAGGGAATGGCAGCCGGTTTTTGCTGAGCTTTGCTTCGCTCGGTTCGGAAAGATCAAACATTAATTGAGGCTAGATTTAATTAATCATAACCAAATGGATTTGAATAGCAGATCAACGGCAACAAACTTCATTTGTGAATATTATATTCGTTTCAAGAGCACTAGGTGCAGAAGACTGAATTTTTCATTTTCATCTTTTTATTTTCAATGAAAACAGAACTTTTCTTAACCTTGCTTGAAAATCAATGCAGTTATTAGTCAATGGGGTCATTGGGGAACTAAAAAAAGGAGACACCTATTTTAGTTGCGATTAAAAAAAACTATTTAAATCGTGTTTACAGGTTTTATTTAAACTATCACAATTATTGTAATTTTTATCTTTCAATTTGGCAGCTAAAACCACGCTACGTATTCTTTATTATATTTAAAGTTATATTCTTTAAAAAGGTGGTCAGGTGGTATAGTGGTAGCGACGCCGGTCTTTCACACGACAGGAACGATACTATAATCCCATTCGAACCCTTTTCCCCTAGCCAGGAGTGACTAGCTAGCTATGGTGGTAAAGTCAAGTAAGCCAGTGAAACGGCGGGTTTGACTTTGGTTGTTACACCAAAAAGAAGAAGATCCTTTATTAACACGACACAAACACGCATCTGAAAAATGTGTTGAAAAACATTTCATGAAACAATGGTTTTTAAATAACTTACATAATGCGTAAGTTACCTTAGTTTATTTTAGTATAAAAAACATAGTTTATTTTACACATAGTGGCACAAAATGGTACTTTTTTATAATTTTATGAGTAAATTTTATTCCTAAATCTATTATTTTTATTAGCGCCATTTTTTATGTTACTATAATTATTTTTAGTCTTGTTAATCATCATCTTTTTACACAAACATAGCACAAAAGCTCTTGCAGTAAATTCAATCTTTTTTGTAAATGAGTGTAATTTCATGTGTTGATCCGTGTTATCTTCTTCTATCGATTTATTTTTTTCATATGAAGAGATCTTTTGTACTTCACTCAGCCATGCTTTTTGCTGTAGCTCTTACAACAACAAGGTGGAGAATACAAATTCAATTAATCATCTAACACAATACAAGTGCAAGTTACGAAAATGTGTAGTAACTTCTTCATCACTATAAATGAAATATATATAGAGGTTTAGGATAATCTGCTGAGTTTTATAACTACCAGATTTCGGTTTTGTTGATTTCGGTTTTGAGAAGAGACGATGAGTATCCCTTGATTGTTAATTCTAATCATCTTATTCCTCTTGGATAGGGTCTTTCCCATCCGCAGCGTAGTTGGAAAAGAATTGACTAGTGAAAAAATATGGATTAAACAAAAACTTTCTTTGAAATAGAACAATAAACAACAGCATACAAGATGACATTCATATTAATATTTTTAGTAGAACGAAGAAATGTAATTTTAATCACTTAACATGAGAATTAGCGCGAATGAAACGTTGGGCGCTTTGCTTCACTGCTCGGCCTTCGTTTAATATCGATTGGTGCATCGAACTATATCAAATAATTACCAACTTCCCAAACACGACCAAACCGATGCCGTTGCAGTTTTCCTGAATTACACTATCGAAATCAAAATCTGGCTCTCTTCGAACCGGATGCTTGCCCCCAAAAACTAGCCTCAACTTTTGCCACGATAGTTTCCGTTGTTGTATCGTTTGCACCTCAAGGCCCATTCCCCCATTCTGTCCCATTGCCATTACGATTGTGTCGTGTTGCCAATAGCGCTACCCGGACGCCACTACGGAAGCAGAAGACGGTCGGTACGATCACCGACTTGTCGCTTCGGTTACGAGCAATACGTGAGCTCCTTTTGCAGCTTGTAAAATATTCCACATCCTGTTGGAAGCGGTTGCCACAAGATAGGCTGGAAAGTTGAATCGAACAACGAGCAACCTCATACGAACTGCATTGTGTGCGTGTGTGTGTGTGCCCTGCGAGTGTGTGAGTGTGTCCTTTTAGCCGTATGCTCGCAGCGACGCTCGTGTGTGCTTGTATACACATGCCACAGGCAAAGATCATTACAGGAAGGAAAAACAGTGACATCAACCACGCCGACTAGATAGGCACAGGCGGTACTCTAGGCATGTACTGGCGCGAGACTACGTGGGGAAGAACACAGCGCACAGGCCGAGTGGGAAACAAAATGTATGAAATTGAAACAGCGCTGCTTGGAAACTTTCCGTCAGTAATTGAATAATAACGAGACTGTCGCTCGAAACAAGCAAAATCAATTTATGTTTCAACCTCCAAGCCTCCCGCACATGATACGCCCAACTCCTAGCTGGTAACATTTTACAAAATAGTCAACGAGTCAGTCGAGCCGACACTTCATGCTGCTCAAAAAGCGCCGATCGTGGGACGTTCGTGGAACGAGCGTATATGCTGCGGTGTGTCTGTGAGGAATTGGAAAGTTGAACAGCACACCACCGAGGTTCTGCGAAAGCTTCAGTCTCGAAAGGCCTGGCAAGTGGCGGTGGCGGGGGCAGCAAAGTGGCAGCACTAAAATTGTCGTTTCTATCTTTTAATGCAGTATAAATTTTAGATCGCCTTTATCGACCATCGCGCACTCGAATGGCGAACGTAGGCCAATCGCATCCCATCACCTCTCATCCCATATCCACTTTCTCCATTCTTTTTTCCTTCAACAAAAATGCAATGTTTTTCTTTTTTTTTTGTTAGGTTTTGTGTGCAACAAACTGTCACGAGGCTGTGGGCAGGTAAATTAGGGTCAAAAATATCGAAATGGAGATTTTTTTTTCCCTCGTTTCACAGTTTGTCCCAAATGGAGTCCTATTTTCACGGGACCGAAATGAAGCTGTGAAAATGTTACGCTCCAAGCATTCCGCCACCGTGCTAATAAGGATGCAACATTCTCATTTTTTTTGCACCTCGTCCCTGCGCCCTGTCCCGTCATATTCATCCAAGCGGTGCATGATTTCTCAAGAGCTTCGTTAACCGTGTTCCGCTTGGTTGCGTACTGTTCGCAACATAGACACGCTCGCATGACAGATAGCAACCGCCGCAACCACTTTCATTAACTCAAAGCCAATGAAAGTCTCGGGCGGGTAGGCTTTCAGCGGCTGGTTTCCGTGCCATTGCCGCCTTGGATTGGCTACAAATCATTAAATTTATTTGCGCTCTTGGTTTCACTCGCAAACCAAATATTTGACCGTGGCTGCGGGGATTGGTCGTGGAAGGCACTGTTTATTCGGGAAGTTATTCGATGACAATTTTCACTCCACGCTGCTAATAGATCGTTTCGACCGTTCGGCTCCTCATTTAACTTTGAACTGAGTCAATATTTGGACAGAAGTCGTATCTGTTATTATTACGACAGCCAATGCCAGGGCATGCGGTCGTTCGATGTTGGCGGTAGTTTTTCAAGAATATGATTCGTCCTAAATGGCGTATGGACGAACATATACATGTTGTTCGTAGAAGCAGGAAGTTACCAGGTAAGCATTGAGAATGTATATATGGTGAATGGAAAAGAGGAAACAGAAATAAAAGCATTTGAATCATCTATTTCATTTGCAATAGGAAATAGAAGAAAAATGCAGACAATGTCTTGGCTTCGAATTTAGTGATCTTTATTAACTGATTTTAGTGTTTATGACTGCATATTAAATAATCTGACTTAGAATCCTTGAACCAAGTCCATCGTTATTGTTTGTGCCAAATAGTCTTCGATTATCATTGTTTCCGTTATCACATGCAGATTAAAAAGCACAACGAATCTTCAAATGGCTTGCAAATTTACAAGAATTTTACTGTCTATTTGGAGACAGCAAATAATAGCAAGATTTTCTAAGAATTTGATTTGACAAAAAAAAGCTTGGTTTTCATTCCATTACGACCTCTGGAAGAGTAACATTTTCGTTACTGAAAAAGTCAAATTTTGAATGATTTTCTGACGCCAAATCTGAGCTGACGGTTCCGGTAATGATTATATTTTTTATCCTCAACTTCACTTATTTTACTTCTTTACCATGGTTTTAAAACACTGTTTGGTAAAATTTAATTGACACAGTGTTATGTTGTTTTGTGTTCATTAATTTACTAAGTGATACCAATAAATGTTGGCAATAATGAACAATTGACGGCAGATCTATTTGAGCTTTCAAAGAAAACGCTTTGATATGTCACGGAAATCCAATAAACCATAAGTGATGGTATACGAAATATTAAATAAAAGCCGATTAACAATAAGCCGTCGTGATAGTCAGCTCTTTAAATATTGTCAAAAATAGTCTTTCAATGTCTAGACTTCGAAAGTCGCATGAAGACATTGTATGACATGTAGCAGCTCCATGTACTTTGGTGGCTAGTTTCATCATAGCTCATACTGATTTTTTATTAAATCAAAGAAGAATAATTGTTTAAATCGCTAATGATCGTATTATTTATCAATATTGTAGCATTAAAAACGGTTGGATTCGAAGTATAAATGAGTACAAATGGAGCAGATTTGAAAATATGTTTGTAGTTCCTCAATGTTTATAAACAAAAATATGTTTGATCAATCAATGGTCTCTAATTCTAGCTTCTTTATGAAACCTAACATTTTAATTCATTACTGAATATTACAATATTTCATGGCGTAACATCACCAACGCTTAAATTTCCATAAATTTCACACGTTCCAGTCTCCACTTCCAAACGTCAAACATGTTTAAGGAAACACTGTCGACCGACACTGTGGTGCGTCTGTGTCAAACAAACCCAGCTTTGTCAAGCTGCACAGACGCTTACACTTTGCGGCTGGCATCTTGATCTACCTCAAGTGTTCCGGATGCCTCCGGCACCTGTTCCTTCCACGACACCGAAAGTGATCGCTGTCATGCTCGGAATATAAATCAGCCTTCCAAGTCCAATCTCCAGTGCTCTCGGTGCCCTGGTTTCCTGGCCTCGCGACAAGCACGTACGACCGTGCCTGGAATGTGAAGCCCGCGCACTCGCTGCGGAGGAAAAATCACACACTTCAGCCTGTCCCTTCCAATCGACGCGAATGTCACACGACCTCCCGCACCATGAACCTTAACCCTTCAATTGTGCTTTTAGCTGATACGTATGCAATAATATCCGAATCCGCCTGAAACAGAAGAAAAACCCCCGACAGTTACACGGGAAATGGGCGGTGGTTTAGTTGAACGGAAATTAACCTGGATTTTTACTCACCCAGCTCGCCGCATCGGTGCCGTTTTTTGGGTGGTTAACTTTCCTAATCGTCCGGTTCGGAATGGTGTTCCGGAAGTGTCAGTCGTGCTTCAGTTGAGGTCCAGCAGCATTAGTGCTCAATCTAATTATTCTCACGTTCATCGTTGCTTCCCATAGCTCATATACTCTCGCTAAATAGTACTTACTGCATAATATATTTTCGTTCGTTCTTCTCTCTCTCTCTCTCTCTTACAGGCCCCTACGATAGCTGCGTAATTGGCGGTAAGTAGCGTAGACCGGCTGTCTCATTATGCGTCCTAGAGTGGTCACCGCCCATTGCCCAACGGGCGCTTTTGTACGCATTTGTTCCGCATGCATTGTCCACTTTATTACTCGATCATCATTCCTCGCTAAATGCGTCTAGTCTGGACTGATTTAGCTTAGTCAGGGTTCGCACTGACCAAAGAATCAGAAACGTATCCCCGCTGTGATAAAGATCAAACCATTGTGACAGTAAGTAAGTGATAATAGCTTCGAAGAGTTAGGTTCGTTCGCTTCACACCGTCATCCCGGTTACAAATGCAAGAAAATTGTATAGACTGCTGGGTGGGAGCATAAAATTGAATGAAAAGCGGTGAACAACGGTAAAAAATACGAATCAAAAACGGCAAGCCAAGAGTTTTCAATCCACTCACTCTGGTTCGACTTTTCGTTGGCTGTCTCTCGCCTGGACTGTCTTCGTGCTGATGTAAGAGTGAATCATTTTACGGTAAATTATAGGAAAGAAAATTCAATTAGACAAGCTTTTAAGATTTTCTTTTTTTTTCCTTCGTACCATCTTCCGCTGCCGCGACTAAGAAAACGGAAATTGTCAACCTGAGAGTGAGTTCCTTTGCTACCTTTTTCGCTCACAGCGATGCCTGCCACGTAATTGCTATATACCTACGCTTAGGGAAAAAAGGTAAAATAACCGGAAACGTGTTCTTAAAACGTCTGCCCCGATGAGAAACGACCCGTGCCTGCTATTGGGTTAGTTTGCCCGTGTGACAGCGTGTCAACGTAATGGAATGTTGCTAAGGATGTGCTACGGTTCAAGGGTTGAAAAAAATGTAGGCTTATGCGAGAGCCACATACACACGAGCCAAAGCCGACAGGGTTTATAATGTGGAGGGTAATATTTTAAAAGAAATTTTTTGCAGACAGCAGCGTAATATTCAGGGAGAGCTGTCATATATCAATAGGTTGTACTCTAAACATATAACTTTAGGCGAACAAATGAGAGACCATGTAAAAGCTGTTTTAGAGAATTTAAATATGGTTCCATACTTTTTTACATGACATTCAACAAGAGAAAACTGTTTTTTTAACTTTACGAACTTATTTTTGTTTTCAGCGAATCAGTAGGCATTGATACAATTTTTAATTCGTATTTTCCTCCTCAACGCAGCCCACAATCTAAAAAAAATCAATTAAAAAATTGCCTCGAGGAAGAATTCATCATGCGTCAATTAATATCATGTATGTAGTCTTGCAGATCCTGCTAAATTAAAAAATACGGAAAAAACATATTTTTCGATAAACTGTGACGTTGTGGTCTTTGTTCATCGCAACATCTGGCAACATAAGGCATGAACCTTTCACAACCACTATTTTGGACATCAAAGAGTATTTTAATGTTTTTTTTTTTTGTTAAGAATGCCATTAATCGTGGAACAAAAGCTTCAGATTGAATGATTCCTGGTGTGTGCTTACAATATTATTACTGAAATGAATTGCTTCATAAAAAAATCTATTAATGTTCATAGCAACCAAGTATATTCATAGCAACCATTTATATGGAGTAATCAAGTCCGCGTAGATATAACGGTTGAAAAGAAGTTTTCACAAACATATAATATTCATTGCGTTAGTATCAATCATAGCATAAATCAAAGCGCAATTGCTTTGAACATTGCTGTGAAAAAGTACTCGATAAGTGCGTGAACTCTGGTAATGGACAAAATAAAAAGAAATAATGTCTCTCTTGCACATCAAAATTCAATTAAATAGTGCTTTGAGCAATTTAAACTGTTAATAGCCGTTGTGTGTCATACATGCAATAATAATAATGATAAAGTCACCGGCCTTTCACAAGACTGAACTGCAAACACATTTCCATCTCGACTGTCTTCCCTTAGCGAGGAGTGAATATTCATCTTTGGTTGAATAAAATAGTTTACAAAGCTTGTTACATAGTAGGCAAGACTTCGATCGTTACACAAAAAAATAAAGAAGAGTAAAAGATGGAGAAAAGAAGAAGGAAAGATAGAGACAGATACAAATAAAGAAAAAATAGTTACTAGAGTTTTTCCAAGAAGCCAAAACATACTTCAGTGGAGTTTCAGAAGTTTGATAGTTTTGGATAAATGAATGCATGAAAAATTGGAGAACTGAAACATTTTCGTGAAAAAAACTTTCAGAATAACTTGAAATATTTCCTTCCCCTTGATGCTTACTGAATCTCCGATAATTTTGTTGTGTAAACTTTTAGAAGGACTTGACAGTTAGATAACTAGTATACTATATGAACAGAATGATTTAATCTTATTTGTTTACATTAGTAATGTTTTTTTTAATAATTTCCTCATCTTTTTTGTAACAGCATACTTCGAAAAGCATATTCTTTCAACAGCTATAACTATAAATACGATAGCCTGAGGTATAAACCACTCTCAATAAGCTAAAATCCAATGCAAGTTGTATTGGAATCAAAAGGACGACAAATCTATCGATTCTCTCCACCCTAGTTAGCATTAAAGAAATTAAAGTACATTTAAATTTTTAATTACCCAGCTGATTGCATGCTGATTGTACACTTCGGTCTCTTGCAATCTTTTTGCATGCATCTTTAAACGCACGTCAAGATATTGTGTCAATCTTAACGATGCTCGTTTGGGGCGTGATTAATGCTGGTTGCTTTGCAGCATGTGTAACATAAAGCGAAGCCTAACTTAAATTACAATCATTTGTTTCATCACCCAAATGAAAGCAGTTTCGTTTCGAACCCTCTTCTGTGTCATCGTCAGGCAGTGTTGCCCATCTTCGTGCCATACCCATTTTTCATCGCACTCGGATTCTAATTAAGAAATAGCTCTGCTGCGTGCCGCATCCGGACGTTTGCTCTCCTCAAACAAATCTCCACACGGCCGTTTCGGTTCTCATGTGTTGCCTTCTTTAGCAACAATAATGGCCTCACTCTCCCCTATAATAAGGTAGGGTAAATAAATCAAGGAAAAAGTGAACGTAAATCGTAAAACGGTACTCACTTTCCAGGATTACGAAGACGATTGTGTTGATGTGACAAAATCACCAGTAAAGGCCGGATAGTAGCAGATCATAATTTTGAATGCATAAAAAATTTGAGCGCCCAAAAAAAAAAAGAACAAACAAAAACAAACAAACCTTGCGATGATGACAAGCGAAGGAAAGCCTGGCTGTCGTAAACTTTTTCCTTTCAACCTCCTGTTCCAACATGTCATCCAATTAACTTAAGTTTATTCGACGTTATAAAACGTACAAAAGAATACTTAGGAAAATTGAAAAACATATAAAATAACACGTGGAAGTGGAGGTGGCAGCGACGATGTTTCGAAAGCTGCAATTGTCGAGACCGATTGAGCTCGAGGTGAAATACTAAACACGAGTACGCTCGCAAGCTCGTCCCACCAGCCAAAACAAGTGCCACATATAAAAACGGAGATGAACGTCAGGTGATCCTGTGAGCACCCGATGCCCGATGTGCTATGAAACATAAGAAAATCCGACCCTTCCACCGTTTCGTCACCTCCGGTACGCACAGTGGAGAAAATACCGATTCAAGTACGGCTTCCAGTCCATCAGTATCGTCGTCAGTGTCGCGTGGTATCATTGGGAGTTTCGAATGGTTTTGCTCTTCTGCCAAGTACCCAAGTAAGATATATGTATAACTCTCTCCCTTTCTCTCTTTCGCTCTCTCTCTCTCTCTCTCTCTTTCTTGTCCCCGTTCCGCACTTGAACAAACCACTCAAATATACATCATTCCACTTTTTTGCGTTCGGAGGGAAAATCTCATAATAATCAATTTCAACGTACGCTCCCGTTCCACTGTGGGCATCGTTTTTCCGCCCTCGTTATTTCCTCGTAATTCACCCTCGCCCTTGCACAGAGGGGGTTTTTCGTGCGCACGTGTGTGAAAATTGTGGCCAAGTGAGAAAGGGGGTGAGCGTGCGAGCAGGAGATAGACCAATGGATCGTAGAATAATTTTTGAACCTATGTAGACGAAAACGAAAAGCAGCCGAAACGCATTACAGCTACATTTATAGTTACAACGGAAGGATATCTCCTCCTCAAATTTATGTTAACTTTTTACACGAATTTCATGGAATCACAAATGGAAAACGTTGTAGAACTGTTATTATTTGATTTATGTTTATTGATTTTTTTATTGATTGTCACCACTTAAGAACAAAAAAACCTATTTACTTTTCAAATTAGTACAAATTATAAAGCAATAAACGACATTTCTTCACCAAAGTAAACCGGCTGCTAAATGCTTCGTTACAGCATGAGATTTTAACTTTTACTAGAACTTAACTTTTTACAAGGATTTCATGGAATCCCAGATAGAAAAAGTTGTAAAACTGTTCTTATTTGATTTATGTTTTTTTTTATTGGTTGTCACCACTTAAAAACAAAAAAAAACATATTTACTTTTCAAATTAGTACACAGTGTAAAGCAATAAACGACATTTCCGCACCGAAGATATCTGCTTCTTTATGCTTCGTTACAGCATGAGGCAAAAATAAATGAGTAAATATTTGTGCAGTTTTGTACCCGTCATTCTTATTAATTATGTGGGACCAGAAAAAATCTCCAGAATCATCAGAATCAAGCAACGATCTGATTTTTGTGGTTTTTTGGTGAAATGCAAGCGTTTACAAAGATAAGCAAAAAAATGAGACATTTGGGATAATCTCTTGCCATCGGCTAAGAGTCAAACGTTGGAATAAAAATAATAAATGCGTCCTTCACGAGCACCGGGTGAAGCGACATGGCATAAAAGATAGATATAAAAAGAAAAGAATATACTTAATGTGTGCCAGTTCCAATAGTGATAAAAACTCAAAACGTGTTAAACCGTTTTAGTTGCACACTTAATAATAACAGTGAATTAAACTGTATTAGTGATATTGCACTTATTTTTATCAAATTTACTTCGAAAACAGTAGAATAATTGGCATGCATTGAAACGCCCCGGATCTTCACCGCTCGTTTATTGCTATCACCGATTCGATAAATACGGGGTAATCTAAATCGATAATTAAAGGGACCAAAATTAAAATATTTGAAATAACAAGCGATATGATTTTCAGATTTTTACTTTCACATTTTTAAATAAATTTTAAAGTAGATTCGTATGTTGTTCTAATAGCGTTCATATGTATTGGCTCCTTGTATTGCAGATAGTGAATATTGTTTTTTACAGCCTTTATTACTAGCGCTATAGATTTTAAAATTAAACGAACACAAACGATAAGGCGACGTTTATATTACCCATTCGATGGATGTGGATCATCACAGCATGCTTTACTACAAACTTTTACAGCACATTCTAAGCCCAATACAGCAGTACAACTGAACCATATTTTGCAATCATATTGAAACGGCTTAACGAATTCCAAACCCATTCGCTGACTGGGACAAAAACATTCCACCAACAAACTCAACCACCGTCGATCTAATTGATATGCCATCGTGCCATCATAAACTGTAAATGACTTGCGCAGCCCTTCCGGAGCGAAAGCGAAACAAACGCTCAGCAAAACACCGAACGCTTCTCGGCAAACCAATTTTCAAATCGTATCATAGCACATCGAGCAACTTCCCGAATAAACACCAGGTGCATTTCAACTATAAATTGCATAACTTATGTTGGTGGGGCGAAAAGTTGAAAAGTTCAGCCCGGGGTCCTCTCGGTCGGTTTTCGTACTGCGTTTTCAGCAGTTAGTTGCAGTGGCACATTCTTCACGCATGAACGTACCCCGCTCCTATTGCTAACGAGACGTTCATTCTTAGTGGTAGAGCGGTCCAAATTTGTCAAGAGCGGTGAGCGCAAAATGTCGGTGACCATGTGCTTTAAGTAATTAAAGTTTGGATAACAATTTTTACCGCTCATATGTCCAGCCAAAAGTTCTTTATTTGCAAGAAATTTGATGTCCAAAAAATCCCGCACCAGCAGGGGATTTTCGATACACTCGAGAAACAAACTTTTCCGGGTTCATAATGGCTTACAAGTTGCTTTGAGTTGGCAGAAAAGAAGAGATTTTTGTTTTTTGCTTTTTCTTACGTTGTCTGTTGTATTTTCATGACGTAAGAAGTATGCTTTTGGCATTGGAGAAAACGTTTTATGTTGCTTATTTTCAAGACCAGAATTTCTGTCCATTATTTCGCCTTTCTAAATTATTCTTTAAGACAATTATTGGATATTGAAGCAATGAAAGTTTCTGCATTTATGAAACATACATGTCTAGTGAACCGAACAACAAATAAAACGTCGACCAGAACGAAACTTTGTACTATTCTTGTTTTATCTTTCACCATGTCTGTGACAGCTATCTTCAAAATAGCGCATTTTAACAAAAAAAAAACCTGCCACGCAGCAGTCATCACTTATCGCTCGTCTTCAAAGGGTAGCGAAACGTAGCGGAACGGTGGACGAGCTTACCCACCGTTGAAGGACATTTGTTGGAGTTTTGTAAAAAAAAAAAACATTCCCCTCTCCACAACAGCTTCATCTAATGGGGACGTTCATAACCTATTAAGACGGAAATAGATACATCCTCGACTGCTTTTGTGCAGCGCCACGTAGAAGGAAACTACCCGGAATCTTGGTCTTGGACGAAAGAAGCATCGCAGTGCATTGGAATGCTCTCGGAGAAAAAGAAGTGTAGATCGTTTATAGTTTCACAGCTATGTTTGTAGACGACAACAAAGGACAGTCACGTAGCAGCAAAACTTCTGTCATATCGTTGCACGTGTGATACGATTTCGAAAAGGCGGCTGCACGTCGGCCTTCCCGGAAGTGGAAGGATGCACGACATGCAGGCGTGATGTTATGTTTGTGCAAAACCGATCCTCAGCAAACGACGCTGCTGGTAGGCTTTTCGCCAACTTTCGCCACGAATAGTGCCACTGAAAAGGAGCCGCTGCCGCCGCTGCTGTCAATCTTTCCCTGGCACTGGTTTAATGGACGTTTCCGCGCCCCAATAAGCACGCCCGGCGAGTGCGAACGATGGGAGTAAAATAAAATACTTTCCAGTTGTATCTATACCGTTGTCGTTCAGACGGAATCTCTCCCATGCCCACGGTCGCGACGGGAAGTAAAACGACGGGAGTAAACGTGTTCAAAAGGCTATTTGTGATTGCTTCCAGTTTGGTAAAACGTTTTGTACACCCATCGCTCCACATCTCGAACGCTGTTATAAAACGCATTCAATGCACACACACACACCACCGTATCCGGATGCGTTAACGGGCCACGATGCAATTTCCTATTAGTGAAGGTTTCTTTTTTTTTTTTGTCAGCCAAACATTACTTTCCGAACGTTTGTGGGCTTTTAGCGAGCGGCTTTCATGCTCGGCTTGGTGTGTTAGTGAGGGAAATGAAGACGGTGTGGAAAAAAGGAAAGAGAGGAAAAAGAGGCATGCTTGTAAGAATTATGATGATATGGGACGTACTCGCTGTGAGTTAGGAAAAAAACTAACTACAATGTAGATTTGTTTTCGTTGTTACACACCAACTCACTATGAAAGGAAGCGTGTTGATTTGTTTGTTCGCCTCCGAGCGTGCAGCGAGCGCACTTTTATTTTCCCAAACAGTCGCCAGCGTAATCTTCGCATATCCTGTTGTCTGTTTTTTTTTGCTTTAGTACAAGCAGCAAATATTAACACTGCTTCTGTCGGCTCGTGCATATCCACTTAGCTAATGAATCTGCTCGCAGAATGCATTCATTTTTCTTAAGATAACCAGTGGATAACCAGTTTTGCAACAGCGCTATTCCGTTATGCGATACATCAGATTATCTTTGACTAGAATCAGCCAGGAAACCAGGATTCAAATAATCCTCGCAATGTTTTTCGTGAAAAGTGCCCCACTTTACTGGTTCTACTTTATTTGCCGTTTGAATTTCATTGTAGTAATCGCCATCCTATCTGCTATTTGTGAGGGTTAATTTGAATTTATCTAGTCATAAATGCTTTAAAGCTTGAGATCAATTGCTCCAGTATTATTTGACCTGCGAACCTTAACCAAGTAATTATTTGAATATTTACAAATTATATTTTGTGCGCCATAATTTTATGTTTATTGTAATATTACTGCAGCAATAATATCGTTCAAAATATGAGCGTCCAAAGTAGCATTAATAGAAGCTACTAGAATTATTTTTTTCCAAAAATCAATACTTTCAACGGGGAAACA
The DNA here is from genome assembly GCA_000473445.2 of Anopheles farauti. NCBI lineage: Eukaryota > Metazoa > Arthropoda > Insecta > Diptera > Culicidae > Anopheles > Anopheles farauti. Next base: position 9,409,961 of record KI915044.1, read on the forward strand.
GGTGAAATTTCTATCAAATCTTGATCAAACAAATAAACAACAGTGTTAGCCTCTCAGATTTTTAAAGTCAAACTAACTGTCTAATAAACTTTACGATAATCGTATAAAATAAAATTTATTACCATACCATTTCGATTATTTCCATACCATACCATTTCTGCATAGCGAGGAAAAACTAACAAGCAAAGGTGTTATAAATCAACATGACAGTCCTGAGGGCTAGAAGATGGTTAAAGCAGGCAATCATAGAAAAAAAAACTGAATTTTAAATTTATATCACGCCATTTTCATCACAACAAATGTCAAATACATTTCTTCTAAATCATGTTTTCAACTAAACCAGTTTGATGTTTTCTGTTACCTATAAATATCAATCAAAATAAAGCTACTTAAATCATTGCTTAAAGCTTAAATAATGAATATCGCTACGGATGCAAATATATTGGTAAAAATACAAATCTAATTCACATCTAAAGAAAGATATGACAGAGAAAGATATGACAGATAAAGAGATATGACATCAAGAGAACAAACCTAGAAGTAATAAACATGAATCTAAGCCCACCGTTTAAAGCTCTGCTCGAATAATGGTTCCCCCAAATTGTCAGTAATCATTTTAATTTTAGCTCTCTTAATCCTCTTGGGTTATGAAAAAAGTTTGACGATATCCCAAACGGAATTTGTGGACTTCTTCGTCACTATACTGTGTTGGCCAGCCAAGAGTCGTCACTTTAATTATTCTTACAAAAAAGCGAGATTATTAGATTTTACTTTGTTTCAATTAGACATAAACCTTTTTTAAATTATTGCAGCTTTTTAGATTCACACTGGGAATGGATTCAGTAAACTCACGCAATAAACATTACCAAACATTCTTTTCGTGCTACGTTTAGTGAACGTTCTCGCATTGCTGCTTACTTCCAAAATCTAACTTGATCATACAGCTTGTACTAGCAATTAACGGACAAAGAAAGGGAGACAAATTAGATATTTCCTAATGGTTCACCGTCATCCGTTTGACGGAAATCAAGAATGATTACCCTCAACAAGCGAGCAAACGACAAAGTTTAACCACGGCAAACACGTTGGCCAGCTACAGCAACACTGCGAGCGGTAACAATCCTCGTCCCCGTTCCCGATCACCAAATCACGCCAGCGTCTCAAAAGTCACAGAATCTACAGGATACTCGGGTACACCAAGTTCCCACCGCCACACAGCGAACTTCCCGGCGACGGCTGCAGATTCGTCCAAACGGCTGTTGTACCGGTGCCGCACTCTTCCGCAGCAGTTCGCCGTGTGATAATACACATGCATTAAATTACAAATTTCCTCCCGAAATACCGGAGACACTTGCGAAACGCGACACTACCGCTGACACACACCGTTACACCCCTGGCGACCGGCGTTAGCAGGGACAACGATTTGTGGCTTATGGAAATGAGAAGAAAGCTTTCCGCCATTTGCGATGCCAAATGCGATGGCAAGGCGGTGAAGAAAAACGGTGCGACTTATCCGCCCCTACGGGCCGGGATGTTGCACTTAGCCGCGCCGGCAGATGTTTTTGGCTAATTGTGTTCCCAAAGTCAACTGCTACCCACCCATCCACCCACCCCCGGGGTCGGATTCGCACACCCACACCCATTGCCAGCAGACCCGCCCGGGCCCTGTACAGGTGGTCCTTATCTTCTTCTCCCAAGATCTAGATTGGGGTTCGAAGGGCTTCGAAGGGAAGGGAAGCAGAGGGCATTCGACGTCCGGAAGGAATGAGTAGGTCTCTCTAATGAGTAGTAATGAAACGAAAAGCACCAAACCGGCGCGTTTCGAGAGTAATTATATTTGCTACATTTTCACGGCCACCCCTCCCACCCGGTGGGCGAAATGTTTGTTAATTTGCATTTTTCATCCTTTCTCGGTACGCCGCCACCGGATCCACTGTTGTTGCCGGGTGCCTTTTGTTTGAAGACACCGAGAGGCAGCGGTATCCGATATCAGTAGGCTGTAGCGATGTTAAACACCGGCCTACTTGGAGCGAAGGGTTGAGGTTTACGCTAAATGGTTTCATTAGCGCTTCCCGTGAGCATATTTGTTGTAAATTGTATAATAATCCATTGCTTATAATTAGAATCAGGGTAAAAGCCAGCCGCTCAACACTCGGTCGCTGATTGTTTTTATCGCGCAAATACGCTCCACGCGGGAGGGAGAAAGCGTGCAGCTTTATAGTGCTTACATTTTTTTTTCAGCGAAAGGTAAACGCGTACGCGATGGGAGAGGGCTTCAATCTGGGCCTATATTTTTCAAATAATATTACAAGCGTTCCGCTGGCAGACTTACACACTCGCATATACAAATCCCCAAGCGTGTACATTTGTATATCCCCACGCTAGCACCAACAAACACGGGGCCGTAATGTAATCCGATACTTTCGAGCGTTGGTCGTAAGGGTTTACCATTGCGAAAGCTCTGCTGCTGACATGGCTTGGGGGCAGCCAAACCATTCGGAAGCATACGTTGCCAAGCAAAACAAAGCGAAAAATGCTTCCCGAACTTTCTACACCAGATCAGAATCCGTTTCACAGGCCCGCATATCGAGTCAGAGAAAGAGAGAGAGAGAGAGAGAGAGAGAGAGAGGGAGAGAGGGAGCCGACACTCGTGCTCGGGTGTTGTAACGAAATTTTTACTCCAAGCCTCACAACCGAGCGAACCATGATGAAGAACAATGAGCTTAATTTATCTGGATGAATAAAAAAAACGCATCCCTGTCGAAGAACCGGGCAGCGGGTTCTGTCCGTACGGTCGCTTTATTCTCACGGTGCCACTAGGACCTACCGGAGCTACCGGGGTTTTGGGAAAAGTTTATCTTTTTAATTCAGTATTTCCCGATCGACGGCTGGACTGTATCCGTCCGCCGTCTGTTCGGGCTGCTGAACACTGACGACGACGAGGACGCTTCCCATCCTCTATTTCTATGGTCTGTAAAAGAAAGTTTTGGCTAGTAAGCTCGCTGCACTACCTACATTTCAGCTGTGCAATGCAAGGAGCCACACACACACTCATGTTGGGAGATCATCCTGTAAAAACGGCCCGGGATATGGTGCTTCATTTGGCTTTTCCGCCATCCGAGTCACAAAGTTTGCTTTCACCAGCACCAGCGAAACGGTGCATAATGAGACGAGATGGGAGATAGGTAGGTAGGGCATGCAATGGATCATTCCATTCCGGCAGGCATCCATCCGTCCGAGAGGGCAACGGAAGGCCGGGAGAGCGGGCTGCAAAAACTAACCATGATTTATCCTGCAGCCAGCTGCTGCCAACAGCTCCAACAAGTCCGCTTTCGGGATCCTTTTGTGTCGGTCGCTTCTTTTCGGCCGTACCGTACAATGGTGATGATAATGTCAACCCTTGCAATGTAATTACTGGCCCCTGTTGTAACGTCGTTGAGTGATTAGAAAAAGAATCCGATTTGCGGAACAGCTTGCCGGTAGTTGCTGGGAAACGAATTGGGAAAGTGGCGCTGTTTGAAGTATATGGCTAGGTATAAAAAAGTAACCATTTCGGTGCAAGTTATTCGTGCAAAATATATTCGCAAACAACACATTTTGCTAAACCAGGCTTGTTTTTTTTCAAATTGACGTAACTCAAACCATGTGCGGTGCTTTGGGAGTGTTTGGAATGTTTAAGCTCACCAACAAATATCCCTTCTGGGGTGGGTAGAGTGAACGGTGGGTTCAACTTTTGATAACTTTTCTTCCAAACAATCCACGATAGTATACATTTCTCCGTGCAGTTTCTCCATTCGGTAATTGAAAATCTCGAAGCCCTTCGAGACTGGTCCCCGAGGGGAGGCACAGTTGAGCCACTTGGGTGGACTTTAATGGTACATCTAGCGGGCGAACTTCCCTCTCCTCCTCACCTACCAGGTACCTCCTACACCTTGCAGGTTGTTTGTAAGTTTCCGTTTGTAACTTTCTATTATTCATTTGGGTTTTTTTATGTTGTACAGATTTCACTTTCCCGGCAGCATAGCTTTGTTCTTCCTCATTTCGGGTGGCCGGTTAGCATGGAAGCATGGACCGGCTCCCTGCCCGGCCCTCCCTGTCGTGTCTACCACTGCTAGCTTCATTAAAACATTCATCTAGCAAATGCCGGACGTAATGGGAAAAAATAAAACGGCCATACCATCTTCATTAGCGCATCGCAACCGTAAGGGGCATTTCATTCTGCGGTCGGAGAAATCCGACAAACGAGCATACATTTTAATTACTATTTTGTTCGTGTGGTTAAGCAACACACAGAACGAACAGGAAACATAGTCAAATCCTGCCGCTTCCACCGCAATTTGAGAGTGGGTTTTTGTTTCAAAACCACCTCCGGGGCACGGCAATAATGCACGCGGAACAATCGCGTTCAATCATGTAGCGCTCCGGTGGACAACACACAATAGCCGAGATGCCCTTCTGGCGGCAAGGGGCATCAAAATGACTACACCCGTGGCGGATGTTGTCCTGATCCTGGGCGAAATCAATGGTGTCCCGCCACGCGCACGTCGCCCTGATCATCTTAATTAACTTTCACCGATGACACTGAAATGACTTATGTGTTTAACCGCATTCGACCAAAACGCTGGGTGACCCCGCAAGCCCAAGCCCAAGCCGAATGCCCAAAAACGTGGAACGAAACCCGGCCGCGCCGCTCACGCCGCGTGTGAACTCTATCCGACGCCACGCCACGCCACTCCGGGCGCAGCGAAAGGTAATTTCCGCTAAACCCTCCAGAGGGTGACTTTAATAAAGATTTATTATATTTTGTTTACACCCGGAGGACTACGTGTGGCTCCACTGGCGGCCGAGTCCGAGTCACCGAGCGGTGGCCCCAACACGGGAACGCTCTCTTGATACATTGTCGTAATTTATCCGACGGTTCAAATTGCTCACGTCTTCCCAGGATGCGAAGCGATTGGCAAAAGCACCCCCGGACCCGGTCGGATGCCGCTACGGAAGGGCAGGGCGCGGGTGTGGGCTGTCAACACATTTACTTCCTTCCTTCCTTCCTTCCTTCCTTCCTTCCTGGTGTGAGGTTCGGGGAGTGTGGTCGGTGCGGGGTAGGTCAACCAAAAATGATCATTGAAAAGCGTCCTGCTCCATGGGCCTTCCCATCGGTGGGGACGATGGGCTGAGAGTTAAATGATGCATTCATCAACAATCTTTCCCCGATATGGGCCCGATCGTTGGCTCGGATGGGATGGCCTGAGGGTAAACTATCCGTTGTCGATGGTACGGCTCACTTTCGGAGCGGTTGGATTTCAGGTCTGCTAATATCTCCCGTGGGTATTACGTGTCAGCCGATGTTCCGTGTACATTGGTTCATTCCACTTCAAATTGACCGAAATTATCTGGAGGCTTCGCTGTATCAAAGGTCAATGAGCGGCACTTATAATATGATAACCATTTAAAAGGCTTAAATTATATTAACGCAATTGCACAGAATTGATCGCTTACATTTGAAGTAATGCCCTGTACCAACCTATTTTGTTCGTGTTTTATAAATTTTACGCATAATGTTCAAATAACCATTTGACGGTACAAATGTCAAATAGCATTTTTATCGCATTGCATACGATAAATCTCTCCGATTGTTAATTTTTAACCCGGTGTTAGAGATATTCTTCGACGTATGAGGAAGTTAAATTCGAAGCAAACACTTTCTAAGTGCTTCATAGATTCCTACCTTGCCATACTTCCTCAGCTGTTCACTTAAATCGACTGTAGCGCTCTATAAGTAAGAAAGTACCTTTTTCTTTAGAGATATGAATATATTTCTACTCCGTAATACGCTAATTTTGTTTTGAAATTTAATCTTTATGAATAACTGAAAATAACTAAACGAGAACACAAAATATTACACGAAATATTGTCCCATTAGAGCAAGCACCAAACTATTGCAAAGATAATAATAAATTGCAATTCTCACTTAACTTTAACGTGCATTCTTTAACTTTTTATTTAACAGCCTATACTTTTAATTGAATTATCCAAAATTAATGCTGAATTATCCATTTCATATCATAATCATCTAAGACCCGGTTTAGGTTTTTTCTATTCAACTATATTCCTTTTTACAATCATATCTGAAAAAATTGCTCAAAAATACATGTTAAACCCAAGAACTATTCGTTCTTGCACAAATAGTCTTCAGCAAAGGGTGTTTGTCATTTGTGGCAAATTTTACCCTAACGGTTTACCTGTACTTGTAATTTTTTACTAGCTAGATCTATAAAATCAACCATAATTAAAAACAATGTCCGTAAAGAAAGGACACCTGAACCTAGCCCCAATACACAGAAATTGGATTGTTAAACAACAACAAAAATCCCACGCAAAGGCTCCAAACCGCTCGCAACCATTTGGTGCGAATCGCAATCGTAAAGCCAGGGCTCATCGTGAACGTTTTTCCACCACGGGGTCACCGAAAGCACTACTTTCCTATGGTGGAATTTTCCAAAAATCGGCACATGCCATAAGTCCCTTCGTTTTTCGACGAGCTCGAACGGTTTCCAGTTGCGGGAAGGCAACGGCGTGAAATAACCTACCGAGAAAAAAAACCCTTTTTAAAGGGCCGTGTGCGAACCGGGCTCACATTTTATCTTTTGCGCACTCGGGATGATAAACCTACTCAGATATCGTAGCTGGAAACGGTCTGTCTCAACTCTCCCTCTCCATGGCATTTGACTCCTTCGGCTGTCGAGGACGTAAACGCTCGGCTTCCTTAATTCAATTGTCAGTTTATTTTCCCCACCTATTCGGCCACCCACCTTTCCGCTCGACCCAGCTCCGGTCGGCATTCACTCCCCGGGGGGAATAAATTTGTCAGTGCAATGGTGATAAATATAAGCAGCTCCCATTCCTTCATGCCAGTAGCAGTGTATTTTCGTTTTGTTTTTCTTCGTTTTAGCACACAACGTTTGTTTCTATGTGTAGACCGATTGCGGGCTTAACATCTCGAAAACATGGCAATATTTACGAGAGTTCGTGCAGGGAGGTTGCCCGTCGAAATCGAACATAACAACAATATGCACTCCCTCGAATTGATCATCGAGAACATGCCTCAGGGTTTCGTCGGTTCGAGCTCCATCCCTATCTGCTAACCCTTTCCCATCGCTTTCGTGATTTGAATACCTGCTCCAATGCTACCGAACGACCATTTTGCCAAACGTCAACGCATATGCCACAAATTCGTGCCGTTTCACCATGTACGGTTAGGGCATGATGGTTTTAGAATGTTGTTTATACTCAGGTCGCTCCAGTGACGACCCTGAGGACGTTTTTATACCGATGTTTTTTTTTTCGTTTTTCGTTCCCTTCTCCTACCATGCCACCGTTGGCAGTGGAGCAAACGTGGAGAAGAAGCGCAACGCCACGGGCAATCTGTACTTCGTACGTTGTTTCTTCCTTGAATTAATATTCCATTCTCGGTCCCATCCGCACTGTGCGCCAGTGCTTGAAGTCGACACAAGTCCTGTCGCAATCTGTTCTCCCATCTGGGAGGCATTGTGAGCTTTAGCTAGAACGTTCAAGAGAAGTTCGAGAGAGAAAAGGAACGGACAGAGAAGAAACCGACGGAGAGAGAGAGCGAGAGGGAGGAAGAGTAACAGAGGGTGTGAGTGTGATGAGATTGAGTTGATAAGACGCAATCTGGTGGAAATATTGTTCGAATACTTCACAAACAACCTAATATGGGTGCGTTTGTTTGCACCGATGTCGCGATAGTGAAATCCCCAAAGTCGTACGATGGTGAAGCTTCTCCGCACCGGTGGCTTAGTAGCGGGCGTCAGCAGAGTATCTCCATAAATGGCCCACTCATCGTGTAAATATGAGGTGTTTACATTCTGTCTTACGATCGCACACCCAGCTTGGGTGGATAAAATTTGGGTGTTCACACGTACATGGGACGCACATTTTAAAACTGTTCGCCATTGGCGGAACCGATTGGGAGGAATTATTTATCAAGGTTGGCTATGTAATGTAATGGAGTGGTAAAGTGCCTGTACTGTCGAAAGAGAGGCGCGCGATAAGTGCTTTGATTTTATTTTCATTAAATTCCAGTTTCGCCTCAAGAGCGTAAGTTTAGTGTGGGGAACAATTAATCAGATAAAAATCAAAGCCCTTCATGTTTTCACATTGAAATAAGCAAATTCAAAAGCATTCGGATTGAAATTATATATTGTAGATGAGAAAATGAAAATGAAAATAATGAGAAAAAATGTGACTATGCTTGGTAAAATGTGTGCTTTCCAAGAACATTTAAAATAACTTCAAAGGAGTAAAATGTGTTACACACCAACATATAAAGAACGAGATCGATTTATGTGTGGGGACTCACTAACATTCACCTACTTTTCATGCGCAATCGACATAACCAACCCTAGTTGCAGAAAAAGGACAAAATTCAGTCTTATGAACCATAATGTAATATCTAACGTTTCTTAACATTGATATACACTATAGTGGAGCAATTTTGTAGCACAATGGTAGCCGTCATTTCAATTTAATTTTTATTTGGGCCGCTTTTTAATATACGCTTTTTCATGATTAGAAATATTTTTCAAGTACGTATTTTATATGAATTACACATGTTATCATATGACAAAAATCTACACCCAGAAAGGTAATTATAAAATAATTGAAAACACTATGTGAGTAGTGCTATCTTGTACAAGCGTTTTACTTATATGTCAACCCTTCTTCAAATAATGCAATAAAACAATACCAACGTAAGAGTCGTATAAATTTAAACTTTAAAACTTTCAATATTTGGAACGTGAAAAAAAATCCGGTAACTATAAATTCATGGATCATATTCACGAATTGATTACAATTCATCATGCTTTACTCCTTGCCATCCCAATATTGCGAATAATTTTCTTGATTATATGTACCCCGACGGAAAATATCTGCAAACTCCATCAGTTCTTGGCACCATTTTTCATCAAGCCTTCCCTCCGCATCAATCTGCCCTCACTGCAGCAGGAAATCCATTAATGAGCTTCTCCAGCGCCATTGACACAGTTGTTTAAATTTCCCTTCGAGCACACGACCAGCACATGGGTGTCGGATGAAACCCGACGCGCACGGTTTGGCCAACCCGAGCTGCTTTACCATTCACTTCACAACCTAGGGCCAATGCACGAGGGCTCGTCTTCACACTGAAATAAAACCTAATGAAAGCATAATTCGTTCCTTTTCAATTCACCCGAACACTCCTGCGGCCAGAGAAAGGAAAAGCGCACGGCTCTATAATGAACTATCGATGGCAAAGGTTGAGAACGTAGTGAGGCGTGTGCGGGTGGGGTGCTGCTGGCGGAGGGTGCAGTGGCAGAATATTGATGAGATATGCTAATTGAACATTATCAAGCGACCATTTAACGATCTATGATGCCGGCGGTGATGGTGTACTGGAGGCTCGTTGCGCGTTGAATAACGCAGTCGATTGTTTTGTCCCACGCTATCCGTCAATATCGATGTGCCTCATTTCTTGTTGCTTAAAGTTTTCGTAGAAAATCTTCCAATGATAATTCTAAGGTTAACAAATCAAAACTAGCGTTAGTCATTCGACGTGCCATTGTATTTGGGGCAGTTTTTGTTTCCATTTCCACGTAAAATTCCATATGCAACTGAAGAAACAACAAACCTTTCGAGGAAACCCCAAGTGAAATTGAATTAAATAAATTAATAAATTTTCATGAAAAATAACGGACAAATCTGCCAGTTTACTATCCCCATTACTAGCAACTGCCAGTAAATGTAACTACACTTTGCATGAGCTAGGGCTGGTTGGTGATTTTTATTGAGAATTTTCCCTTTATGTTTACTCCAACTGAAGCTGGGTCTATGTAATCTAACGGTGGGGCTAGTGACAGTCTAAATAATTGAGGAAGAAAAAACAACCATTCCATCAGGAAACGGAAACGCAAGCAACCTGCCCCTTGTCAGCTTCTATCCATTGCGCTAAACCTTCAATTAGTGTAAGCTGGCACTTGTCACGAAGGCAAAGCGAAAATCGGCACCGAGGGCCATATTACCTAATGATTTAAGCTTATGTTGGCAGTTTCGTTGAAAATTTAATCAGACACGCTTCAACCGCAAGCTCCCGGGCGGACACCATTTCCAACCATCCATCCAGGGCCGGGGATGCGGGAACTGGAAATCGGCGAAATGAAGCAGGAAAAGTCATTCCCACCAAATTCAGCGAAGCGAAGTTGAATTTCGCCGGTCTGAATGCATGATATTTTCGGTCTAGTCTCACGGTTTGCTGCTTACCTGCACCGAACGGAGGCAGATGCCGCTCGCGGAGCGTTGCTTCTCCTCTCCTCTCACCGGGCTCGATTGAAACGTATCAAACTAAAGGCAAACAAGACACCGAATCCATCCGCTGGGGTTATTATTTTGACTCTTTGATATCACCAACAACATCATCATCATGATCACCATCATCGGATCCTTTATTTGTACCTTTAGGCTTAAAAATCGTCAAACTACCGAACCTCCCCGGTCTCATTATGGCCGAGTTTTGCGTCTGCTCCACCAGCAGGAGGCTGGTCGGCTGGAAGCTTGCCAACCGGCTTACAATATTTTCACCAGCAAAGGGCACCACATTTTGTGCCAGGAGCGAAGAAGAGCGGATCTTCGGAGAAAAGAGGCGAGAAAGGTCGAACATATCCGTCACGGGTTTCGGTAAGAGGCTTATGTGGTGACCGATTTTATGACATATATGTATTTGCGATTCCATGGCGCAGCGAATGGAAATAAATGTTTTCCTATACTGCATCCACACCATCTTCGGTGTGTATCTGACGAAGTAGCTTACGGAGCCCACTTGCGATCATTGTGTTTCCCGCGCGCCATTAATCGTGGCTTTATAAATAGGTTGCTAGTTTATTTTTTAAATGATTTATTTATTTCCCCATATCATCGAACTAGCTACCTTTTATCTCGAATTTAAAAATATGTCCACAATCATAAAACATCCACATATCGAAGCGATCACAAATGAGCATGCGATCGGCGAAATAGAAGCGCTTTTCAAAGGCTTCTCATTACGTACGTATGTACCACAACATGCAAAGGATGCCAAACAGCGAGTCAAAATTCCAGGAATTATTTATGAATTGAATGTGCACTCAACTCCGTTCTTTTTTTTATGTTTCTGAGTAATAAGCTATGCTAGAGAGAATGGTTGTACAAAAAAAAACCACCGTGCCACAGGAAAAATAATGCACCTTCCGTCAACTCGAAGTTATTGTGCAGCAGCATCATCGTCATTACCGACTCTGCGCATGACATATTTTACGTATAAAATCACCACGCAGGTGCATGTAAAATGAAATCGAAAAATTTGCCCACACACCATCCTGGAGCTCGTAGCTTCGTGCCCTGTGGTGGGGGAAAAAAATTCTTTAACATAGAAAAGCTGGCAGGCAGCTGACTATCTCTTAACGAACGCAAACAGTAGTCACCGACACCGTTGATGTTGATTTTATAATTGAAATTCGCATCCCTGATATGTTTTTTTCATACAACTCCTCGTGCAGAAAGTATTAGGTATCGTTGTCAGTGATTTTACCGGGAACAAGGTAGTGCAAGCGGGCATTTCGGATGAATGAAAAGTGTGTCATTTATTTATTTATTTCTTCTCAGCAGCGCCGTCGAGCAGCGTGACGGCAATGTGAAAAAGCATGTTTTATAAGATGCTCCAAGAGTTAGTGAGAAAAGGGATTAGTAGGCTGGTTAGAACATGTTCCACCTTTCATTCAAATCGTTCCAGTGAAGGTTGAATGCTTTATTGCCATTTTTTTTCTTTACACCTAAATCTAGCGATATTTGTTGATGGCCGGAAAAGCCGGAAAAGTGTGAAAGAATTCTCCAGCACGCCGTCTCTGGGACGGGTTTCTGGCCCTCGCTGTTACGCGTGGCACGCCAGACGCTTTGTCGTGCCGTTTTGCTGTAAGTTTTCCTTTCGCGTGACGCGTCGGCGTAAGGAGGCGCAATAGGCATGCGAAGTGTTTGCGGACGGGAAACGGGAAGAAAAATAAAACACCAGCAAACGATGGTGAAGGAGCTGCCGTTACATCGAAGGAAAGCGAGTTGCACAACGAAACTCCCTCCGAGTTTTGCTCTCGCATTCCGATCCAATGTCAAAGCATATTATTATTACTTTTTTATATTTTGCTAGCTATGTTTCTTAACGTCGCTTGGTTTGGGATATGCAGCAATTTTTTTGTTCTTTTTTACACACGCAGATTCTATGGCGTTGGACGTTTCAATGACGGTAGTTGAAAAATAAAATCCCTCCACTCGGATGCTCAGGCCCGCATTCTCGTTCAAATCTACGCACACCCCAGCAGGCTACGATGGTAGACTTCCTGTCAAAATTGGGGGACGAGATTGATGTTGATCGCTGATGCTTCTCGACAACCATGCTATGCTGCACGGCCCCGGTTTTGCTCTCTTTGTCTCGTAACGTTAGCTCTCGTCTGGTCCACGCCGTAGCTCCGTTTTCCATTATGCATTCTCCCGTACTGGTAGGGGATGCAAATGTTTGATGTTTAAACATCGTCCTTCGGCCATTGAAATCGAGGTTGTTAGGAGAAGCAGCGCCGATAGAGTAGGGCAAGCAGGAAAAGGACTTCTTGTACTTGCTTTCGCATTTTTATGTTTTACCGAGATTCACACCGAAGCAGGACGATAATAATCATGGTTTCACACCCTCGTCGCTGCAGGAGAACGATGAAACAAAATGGCTTAGAACAATAATGAAATGGTTATGTTGGTATGTTTATTGTTCAAAACCTGCAGTATCATCTTGATGGGTAAGTTTAAAAATATATATTTTGAATGGCATGTTTGTCAATGGTTTAATTGAAGTGCGTCATTGCCAGGATGATTTTTTTTTTCGCTACGTTTACTGGTGCCAGATAAATCTTGTGAATATTTTGCATAAGCCAATTGATTGAAAACACATAAACAACAATGCAAGTGGAAAATAAAAAAATGCAAAAAAGTGACAGGTTAAACTCAACGTTATTTCACAATAAAACATAATAAATTCCGGGCATTAATTAACTATGTCAACATCAATATATTTTCCTTATTGCATACAATTTATTGTATATTGCAGGTAAATGTTGAATTTTAACGTGTGTGGAACCATTTTTTGTATGAAAAATTTGTATATGAAAAGGTAAAATAGTTATTTTCGTGGAAATCTCAGGTAAATAGCCGCAATAAAATGAAATTTTTACTTACGATGATAACAAGAACAGTAAAGCAAACAGAACTACTATTGCAATTTGTTTCAGCTTATCGATGCAAATTCAATAAACTAAACTTTCAAAATTTTGTTTATCTAAGGGCAAGGCATTGCCAGGTTTTCTTAAGATTTTTGCCAGTAAAACTGTTACGGAAGAGTTATGCTAAACATTGAAAAACACACGAAAACGAAATAGTAATGATTCGATATTTTTCTGAAAAATGTGTTCCAAATGTAAAAAATGAATTTATTAATTTTTCTCAACATGCCTCAACATAGTTCATCATTTGGTTCCAAAATATTATGTAACATACAAATTATAAATGGTTAGTGGACATATAATCAAGGTATCATAAAAAATAACATGCTGTTCTTATTTATGTAAAAATGAAAATACACACAATTATGTCTGGAATTGGTTCTATTATCACCAAGCTGTACATTCTATTCTCACTTAAATACTATACATAATGGAGATAAATTTTTTCAGCAAGATATTATGCGAATTCTACATAAAAGTGTTGATTATATATTGAAGACAATAATATGATATTTAAGTTGCTCATCTCACCTATGACATAAAACTATTGGTCGAATTAAGATTTTAGAATCTTCTATGGTGTAATTGCCCACATGATGTCATTCCCGCCATTTTATCGGCATATTAGACTATGTTTTGACATCTGAACAGGTTAGTTGATGGAAAAGAGGTCGTTTTCCAATCCAGTACCAATACAACCATGCCTATTTTTTCTCCTATTTTTTTCAATATTTACGATAAGGTGATGATTGAGGTATAATTTATAAAACAATAACAAATTTCAACTCCTCAAGTTCTACCATATTTGAGCCAAAATTGAGAAAACCATGTCGTAAATAAAGTTTTTTCATCATTAGATAGCCTAAATATTACTTTTCAGCATGTTAGTACAACGATTCATAAGCATATGCATTAGTAAACAGTAGTAGAAAAAATCACATTTTTGGTTCTCACTCTCTTGAATAATGAAACAAATTTTAAAATTTTACATCTTTAAGTATTTACTATAAATTACTCCCCTGATTATAAGATTCCTTTTTTTTGTGATCATTAAACTGGTGTTGCTTCCTCTCCGGTTCCTCTAGCGAACGTTGGAACATTCGACGCGAGTGCCTTTTCCGGCATCTTTTCTTCGCATAGGCTCCGCCAAACAATCTCACAAGTTTGAAGGAGCTGAAGTTCTGAAAAATAGCACAACAAAAAAAAACATCTTTCATCGAGCTAATTTATCGTAGAACGCGATTGCGCACTAGTGACGAAATCTTTAATGAATGAGCCATAAATTAAGGATGGCCCGGTGCTCTCTACAGGACAGTGCCAGGTACCAGGCTCCGAGCGCCGGAATCGTCTCCTTAGCATTTTGAACTTTTGGATCTCTTTTTAATGTCGCCAAATTTGTTTCGCTATTCCTCGTACCGCTATACCCCGTGCTTGGTTTCTTGGTGTAGCAGAGCGTTCGTGAGAGTATTTTAAACTTGCTTTTATTGGAACTTTAAGTGCTCATTACACCGGTTCGCCAGCGGAGCAAATAAAAGCGATGGCACCATTCACCGATGGCAATAAACACCCGGCGCTGATTAAATGTAGCAGCTCTATTGCGAGCTGCCACAATCCGTCACTTCGACGACGCTGCCGTCAGATGTCAGGCGATGTGACATTTTGTTCGCGAAGACACATTAAGCCAAGCCCCTCCGCCCGACCCCGGGCCACGCGCCGGCAAGATGCTCCGGTGCTTCGGTGTGCAAAGATGCAGAGCACTCAGCGCGTATCATCCTCGTGCACAGATGCTGTGGTAGACAAAAGCAAAACAAAAGTTCGCCAACAGAAGGCGACAAAATTGAAATCGCGTTGATGTCCTTGCGCAGCAACACCTCCCGGGCTTCCCATTCTGCATGAGCTCGTATTTTTTTTCGAAACATGTACAACAAGCTCCATCACTAGTGAAACAAAAATAAATTGAAAAAGCTTCGCCACGTAAACAGTGATATACTTGTTCTGCTCTGCGCCATCCCTAGCTCGTCTGGGGAACATTCCAACATGACTTTTCAAAGCAAGCAAGAATAAAGACGGGAAATCATAAATTAGCACGAATGCGAGCCTAGGTTTGCGGTGTGGATGGAAACGGATTGGGTGACGGTCTCACTTTTATTAGGTTTTATGTGATAGCTGCTCCACCAAACCCATCAAATCGTCAACCCGGCCGAGAGCCAAACAAGTGCTTGCGAGGCAGATGCTAAGCATGTTTGGACGGCTGGGGCTCGAGCACATATTGCGAGGATTACTGGCGGATAAGGGACATATTAATCATCCGGATATCGATACTCGTTTGTAGCCGATTTGCCACCACGCTCGTGTATCCTTTTCAAATCACAATCCCGCACATCCCGTCGTCGGGTTTTCGTTCCATTTGTTTGTTGATGTCGATCTTTCTTCCACCACCGTTTATTGCTTTCGTGATCTGGCTTATGTCTGGGGAACGTTGGCGATTTAGCTTGTGTTCTTGTGTGTAAGAACAACAGGTTAGTGTGGAAATCGTGGATAAGTTTCTGGTGAATAGCCGTGCACACACGAGTAGTGAATTTGACGATAAAGATTGTCTTTAATTTGCAAATATGTTAGCAAAACAACATTATGCCACAAGTATTGATGAGTGTATGAATTTTACAGTGTTTTTGAAAGACAAAATGTATAGTTTTGGAGGTTAATTTTTAATACATCACATACAATTCTATTTCTATTAGAATTTTTTTATGCAGTATTAAGAATTGCCAAGGAGCTGGAAGCTTCTTCTATATTAAATTCATTCCTTAAAATTAACCCAACTACTAAAAAATGAAAGCCTACGAGCAAATAAAAAATGGTTTTGTTTCGAGGACAATTCATTTTTTTAAATTGATCCACATTAAGGATCGTGAAGCATTAGGTATCCACTGCACTATATTTACAAAGAATTGGCAGCCAATGTGAAGACTAATTCTAGTCGGTGGAAAAAATAGATAACCTTTTTGGAAGATTTTTCAACATAATTCAATCGGTTTTTCATCGCAATGGTACATCGGTTTGTAACAAGAATTCGATTTAGCAAACAGTTGACATATCAGTGTTATTTCATTCCGATTTCATTTCATTCAACATTCAACACTTTGTTGAAGTCGATTATTACCATCGCCATTACCTGGTTTGATTCATATATATACAAAATACGACAAGAAAGGTTTCCAAATTCCATCTATATTTTCTTCTTCCAAGCAAAATAAGTGATGAAATTGTCCCATAAAAATAAATGAATTAATCAAACAATCACGAATGTTTGCTAAAAGAAAGATAGCATAGAAATAAAATGTAAGTAGTAAACTTTTGTGAGATATTTTTTTTATTTTTCTTATTAATTCTATTTATTCTAATATTTTCTGATGTCCTTTAGTAACCAGGAAAATTGGGAAAAATAAAAACGCGTAATATTTGCATATACCGTTTTCCATTCACGCTACGGCGGTTTCGTGCTTGCTTCCACACACAGATATACTTTGTGTCTCTAATTCCTCTGTTATTTCTCACCGACAAACGCAAACTCAATTTCCGTCATACCACAGATTTATTTGCAGAAATAACATTGGCAGAAAAAATTTAGCACAAAGTATTTGCACAAACCATCATTCGCCGTTCGTGCGCGGTCTATTGTCGGTCTTTTTTTTATTTCTATCATTTCTGCCTGTCCAATAGAGTTCCTGCGTTCGATTGTTTAATCGACGAAACCGAAAGGACAGGAGCATCGCTAAGCCGGATGCCCCGAAATGCTTGACGAGGTGGAAAGCTGTTCTATCTCGAGACTAGCACTCATTTTGGACCGTTCAATTTCCCTGAGTACCGATTGAAACACGAGCGAATTGTGAAACACGGACCGAGCGGAACGGAAAGCCCACGGTGAATGCAGCAGGCAAAAAAAAACCTCTACAGCATTTTTCCACGTAGCGACAACAGAATATTGGAAGATATATTGGGAAAGGAAAGTGAAGGGATCAAAATATAAGCTTATGCAGCAATTTTCCCGATATTCCGCGAATGGCACGTTCGTCACGATATAAAAAATGGACCTCGCTATTGTGCTGCTTCTTCGACTCACGCGATATGATCCCTCCCACGAGGGGACAACCACAAGAGCTCATGGCGCGGAAAAAAGGTAATGCCCACGGTGAAACAAACCGTGTCGAGTAGCTATGCTGATTGCACTGGTCCGTGGTTTGGCGCATGTCGCTCGTCTCCAGCAGCGCCGTTTAACGCACGGGTTGCAAAAGAAAACACTTTCCTTCTGATGGACATTTCGGCCAAGCTCACCTTTATATTGAATCAAGCAGGGAAGGATTTAGTTTGCTACTTCACATTGCGTCCCGCGACGCTTCGCACCACAACGTTGGTAGCGAAGTTGGCAAACAATCGTCATCTAGATTACATTTCACGCCAAAATGATTATTTAACAATTGATTAAGTTTATAATCATTTTCGGACGATTTTTTTAAAATTTTGATATGCTTGCTATAAACGGATTTCAAACATGAATTGATCACTGGTCCATTTCTAATACACTCTGCTGACTTCCAACTATAACTAAAAAGTAATTTTGGAAAGCTTGACACACAAAACGCGCGAAATTCGTTTAAAACACAATTAATAGAATGTGAAGAGTCTCCTTTAAATTTTTAAAGCTTAACGAAAAGAGCTGTGTTGTATAGGAATTTTTACTTCTTCACTGCAATTTGTTATTTACACGTGTATATTTAGTCAAATTTTCTAATGCCTTAGAATGCGTACTTAGTAGTCTACTAATTTCTTCAATAATGCATTGCGTCAGTTTTGATCTAATTTGCCACTTTTGCTCAACGATAATAAATGGATTCATGGAACAATCTAATTTTATTTTCTAAAAGAAAATGACATGATACAGTGATAATGTTTAATGAGAATAAAATATAGGGGTTTGATTGATGTAAAATAGCAAATTTAAAATGTTATGGGAATGAGTCTATTTGTATGGGATTTTATGCATTTGTTTAAAATTTGTTATGGGATTGTATCCATCGGTTATCAGTATTCCACGCTTTTCAGATATTTCGTTAAACTTTACAAAAATCTCTTTTCAATTTGAAACGTCGAAAATATGTTCATGGCTGATATTCCGTGAAAGAGACATTTTAAATGCCGAAATTTTTGTCGTGGAAATTTCCCAACGCTCAGGGTCGGCACGTTTCAAAATATCCAACGCTCAGGGCTGGTATTTTAACCTAACTGGCACTCCGAACCAGTTTGATTTTATTCATCTTAAATGTTTGTAGACACTGGTTCTATCTTTTTTTTGCAACTCTTTTTTGCAACTCTTGTTTGCGACTCTCGTTTTGCAGTTCTGGTACAACTGTATTGGGTGATTTTTTTGGGCAACTGTGTTTTCCAACTGTGTCCACCGCGTCGGTGTAACCTATATATGAAGCCGGATTTTGTAGGTGACGATACGGATAGGAAATAAAATGGATTGAATAATATAATTCTTAACCCTTTTCCGGTGTGGACAAAAATGCGATTTATGAAATTATGCTCTTATGAAAATACTATTATATGCAGGAGAAAAGGTTTGAAGGAAAAGGTTGTTTTGATAGGACAGCAGTTGTGGACAGCGAATAGGTATATGGACGCACTATTTGTCTTCCTTCCTAGGCTTATTCTACGTCGTACGCACATCATGAGCACTTCCTCCATAGAATGGCGCCAGTTGCTCAGTTCCATTGAGTAACAAAAGTAGAGACAGTTTTTGGTTTTGTGTAGATATGTCTGTAAAATACCAATTAAAGTAAAAAAGACACTTAATTAACGACTATTTCAAAATTAATGACACCCGTTGATTTACTATTCTTGACGTTTGCTACAAAGCACCATCGGGGGGAGAAAGTTCAAATATCATTTTTGACAGATGTACCTTCTTTGACTCGGATAGTTTTATTTACACATAAATGCCGCTTGGGAACGAAGCGCACCAACACTACGCCAATGCCAACGCTCGATGCATGTAGTGGTGCAAAGCGGCATTGCGCATACACGAGGTACCGTTTCGAGACAGCGCACACCGACGCACGAGAAGCCCCTGCGTGTCGTAGTGTGCGTAGCATCGGTCCCTGTCAGCGCGATACGTGCGCTGTCCCGTTTCCCGTACGTCGGTGCGAGTGTGTTTTCCGTCAGAATCGCTAGCTACTTTTGTATTATCTTTGTTTTGAGCTACACACGCTTCCCCACATTTCTGTCATTAATCCCGAAAATAGTAGTTTTTTAAACAACTTCATCCAACGGCACGCACGCACGGGGCCAACCGTACATCCAACCTCCAGTTTTCCGGTGAGATTCTGTGCTGCGAACGTACCGTTTTTCGATAGTTTCCCGATTTTTCTGCCCAGCTACGGTGTGGTGCTCGGTCGGTCGCGCGGCGTTTGTGACGGTGCGGTCGATTTTTTGTTCGTGTCTCAGCTTTCGTTTCGATTTTTCGCCATCGTCACGGAAGTCGGGTGTGCGTGTGGTGATGCGGAAACCAAATCTCCCGGGAACATTGATAAACGCGGAAGCTGCTGCTTCTGATGCTGACTGTAGCGATACTGCAAAAGTACGATAATGACATAGAACGTGCGACGGTTTTTGGTGTAAGTGTTTCGCTCGCAGAACATTGGACTCTCCGGTGGCAGGGCGTTTCGTGTGTGCGGCATTAGCTAACGTAAGCTACCGAAAATCCACCATTTGGATATGTTGTGTTGCGAAGAAGAGCAAGAAGCGTGCCTGTTCCGTGAACTATATTCCGGTGCTGCCCGTTTTTTGGGGTCGGAGCGGAAAAGGAAGAAAACGCAAAAGTTTTCGCCGCCAGTGACAATCTCTGCTCTCCGGCGTGGTGTGTGCGTGAGTGTGTGTTTGTGCATTCAGCCAGAACCGAATCGCGGAATGAAGTGATACAAATTCAATCGCCGTGAAGAAGGGGCTAGAAAACGGGTGCGGAGCAGAACCCGCGGCAAAGCGCCAAATCATTGCGCTTCTAAAATTCGGCACATGTACGGCACACAACACCACACCACCGTGCGGCCATTTCTTGGCGAAATATTTCGTGCGCGCTTGTGTGTGAAAACCGCAGCAGACGAAAGGAAAAAAAAACGATATCGCTCCTCTGCTCTCTCTGACGCGCGCTCGGCGAACCTGTGGTGACGTCTTCTCGTTCTCGCGCACTCTCAGCGCGCTCTCTTCACCGCGCCGCTTGCTTTGCATGAAGTCGCGCTTTTCTTCCTTTTCGTTTGCGTCGTTTGCTTCGGGATAGTGTTGTTTGTTGTGTTGTTGGTCGATATTCCCATTCGCGGCGTCGTCACAAAATCGGCCGCGCTACCGTGTGTTTGTGCGCTTACACGGGTGTGATAAATGTTTTGTTTCCATTGCGCCGCGTGCCTTCGCTTGGTACGGCTTTGACGTTTCCACAAAAGTGTGTTTATGTGTCTGTATGTGTGAGTGTGTGCGCACGCCGAATCGATTTGATGTTTCACCTTTCGCCGGCTAAACGGCTTGATCGAAATACGCAAATTCTTCCACCGTGTGCCAATAAAACTTTCGGTACAGCGCCAGCAGCACCGGCAGCAGCAGGCTTCTTTGACAACACCAAAGCACCATACCACGTCCACACTCGTTCGCCCGTTTCCATTTTCGTCTGGTAAGTGCATCTTCTCCCTCGCTGCGCTCACTCTTCCTGGCATGACATTTAATTCCTTTCGTCTCGATAAACAGGTGCGGAAAATCATAGCAACCAAGATTCACTATCGCCATTCCATACAGCGTCATTTTTGCCGAAGGCCCCCGTTCGAATAAAGCTCTCTGGGAAAACGATAAAATACGCAGAACAATGAACAGTCGGACGGTGGAAAGTTTAGCAATATCAATCATGAAGACTAACCCGCAGCCGCGGTACGTCATACGAGCACGGGCACGTTGAATACATTCCCGCTGACTGCTCTTCGCGGATGTGACCGCGTATGGATCGAATGCTTGCCCAGCAGCAGCACTTCCACCGAAGATTTGGAACGCGAAATCAGTTCCTGTCGCGGCTTCATTCGCACAGTTTCCTTCTTTCATCAGTCACCCGTCACACGTCATCGTCATGTTGGGTACGAGCGGCGAACGGACATGGGTGGCGGAAAATAATCGCTACTGGTTGACCGACCGGTAACTTCACCCGGCTCCCCGGGTGACAGCTGCTTCATGCTGCTGGTTCGATTTTACAGTCAACGCTTGCCGTCCGCGGCGTGCGCGGCTGCTTCACGAAATGTCGCCCTTTTTTGCGGCACTGATACTGACCGGAAGGAATGTGACCGGTTTAGGGAAAGTCGCTCTACCAGGCGCGTCCACGTCGATTGCTGCGCCATCGCTACCACCACCGAGTCGTTCGGGTTCCATTTTGGTTGCTGTGCCGGCAGTTGCACGCTTTAATGTGTATTACACTTTATCAAGTGCACTGCAGCAGCGACATCATCGTGTGTACGATGCCAAAAGATGCTCGGATGCACCACAAACCAACCCCGAATCCCACGACATCCAAACAGAAACATGTGTGGTTTCGGTGTTTGTGTACGTGTGCGTTCGGTTATGTTATCGTAAAACAGTTATCGACCGTTTTGTCCGCCGTTGTGTGGTATTTGTTTTCCGCTCAAAACAGGTTGGTAACATTTAAATATTCCTCATCTCTCCGATGGCGTATGGTCCAGCAAAAACGAGAACCTCCGTATCTGATGTGCTGGGCACCCACTTTTGGCGATGAGGATGGGCAATTGTGTGGTAACGAGTACACACCAGACCCATTGGATTTCCAGCGTATGGAAGAAAAAGAATCGTAATTTGGCAGCTGCAAATGCATCGGCCAGTGCGCCCGTTTTCTCCCGGTGCTCGCTATTCTGGCGGTTTGGCAAAAGTGTGCCATCGAGAAATTTTAGTCGATTATTTGCCCTAACCGTTTACCGGGTCCACCGTCCCGAAACGGAGTGTAAGGAGCTGGGAAAAGCTCAGGGAATCGATCTGCTGATTGGAAACAGGTTGGAAGAGGTTGGGCCACACATAAGCGACAACGCAGACATACCGCTTGACAAACGTTTGTACCGTGCCGGGACCGCCGAACGGCGAAGAGTTGTGTGTATTGATTTTAGAAGCCTTATTTAATGTCCCTCACCGTGCCGTTTCCCCCCGAGGAAGGCTCCTCACAATGCGTGCGAGGCTCCGAATTAGCCCTTTTCCCTCGTTGCCCTCGGGTGTGTGTTTTTTTTTGTTCCTTGTATGGCTTCCTGATTCCGTCGCGAGCACACTGGGCTTCTCACTGGCCTGGGCCGGGCGTTGAAGCAGGTTTTGCTTTGACCATACCATATCCGGCCCATAATGCCATAAGCTTGGCAGATGCACCTCCACAGCAGTTGAGGGCAAACTGCGACGTAGCCGCACTCGGGCTGGACACATGGCGCTGGTCTGGTTGGTCATCGATCGAAACCATCCCCGGGAGGGAGGAACAACGCCAGAAGTCGTCTGTGTATGACCAAAATACACCCTGTAACGAAGATACGCGGAGAACCGAGGGGCGTAAGGCGATAAGAGGATTTATTCCGTTTCGTTTTTACTTACGACGCCCGTCCTTTAGCGTCTCGTGTTCCGGTATGAAGCGACGACGGCACCCGGGCAAAAGCATAAACGGGAGCGGTGTTTATGTGTGCGTGCGTGTGTGTACGTGTGGTCATTGTCAGCGCAATCTTGGACCCGCGGAAGTGCATGATGATGAATGCTGTTGTTTCTGTACGCTGCTCCGGACGCTTGATTCCACTTTTACCGAACGGATTCTTTCGCCGCTCGATATCAGCAAAAGACACAAGCGCACACCACAAACCCACTGGGTTGGTTTCTTTTCAATGGGTATGATTTTTGCCTCCATCGCGCCCTTTTCGTTGGGCTAGCATCAATCTCGTGAACGACTGACACGCTTCTTTCTCCGTCTCTCTCCCTTACTCGCTCTATGCTTCTTTTTTGAAATGCAAGCGTTGCCTTATGCGCCAACCGGGGTTTGTTCCTGTTGGTTGGCCGCGTTTGCTGATATTTTCTCGCGCACAAAGGAACTCCAGTGCGCGCGCGCGCGCGCGATACGCCTCTTTGATACTTTCGTTCTTATCACGACGTGTTGCGGCTCAGGACGGATGTGTCCAGTACGCCTTGTATGATTTTTTTTCCCCGTTTCCCTCGGTATGAACCAGTCGTCATAACAAGACTGTGATTGATTTGAAATAAGTCGAAAATGGAAACTGTTTTTTTGGTGACAATGTTGGGAGTGTGTTTGTTTGCAAACCATTGTATAGAGAAATGTTAAATTAGATCGCACTAATGAATGTCTCGTCAAGTAAAAATCGCCATAGTAGTCCCGTAGGCCAAAATCGCTCACGCAGCTAACGCAGTTTATGAATACGTCGTCAGTTTTTCCGCACCGCCTACAGATAAAGTGGCACGCGGTTGTGTTTACAGCGCCCATTATCATGTCCTGCGCCTCCCGTACCTGTTGCTACCGTCCTGTTATCGGTGCTATGTAATCGATAAGTTTGCTGCATGTAAAATCGATGCGATGACATACCGCCGTTTGTCACACATTGTGCGTCATTGTAGCGGTACAAAGTGGGGCGGGTGGGTGGGCGGGCGGGCGGCAAAACCATCGCTGCTTGTCGTGCTGCACATTTGGGTGTAGTTTGGAGATTCTTATCGGGTTCGCGTGATAACACAAACCCTAGCATGGATTGTTGTTTAGAACGGTGGTTTGAATCGATTTACTATCGAAATCTTCCCATAATGTAAATAAACTATCGGAAATTGCAAAACAACTCCCATTTCCATCTCTAGTAGTTGTCGTGTTAAATTTCGTGCTTAGTTTGCAACCAAACCCGCTTCCACATTTCATGGCCTGGGTTGATGGTTTTCTCAAATAAGACACGATGCGGGACCTCTCATATTCCCATGATCATTCGCGATTATTTCATTCGTTCTGTGTGTATGAGAGAGAGAGAAGATCGGGGACCTGCTTTTTGGTGTTTCCTTTTACGACGGTTCATCTTGATCCAGCATACATCATTCCCCGGTTTCACATATGTGCTGGGCATTCCCCTTTCGACAGAGAACGGAGAGCGTGAAGTTTTGTAATTTTTTTTTGTTTGTGCCTTTCTCTTCACCGCAATAATTCTCCCCTCCCCATCATTGCTGGGTGGCTATGTTTTTCACATGTTTACAGGCCCGGTAGTGTTTTATGTTTGCTTTACGGTTTGCGATACGCGAGCAGATCCGTTTGGTTGGTAAATTTCTGCAATTATGATGCATAAATCGATCGTTTCGTTGGGGCGAATAGAGCAAAACTGATTAAAATTCGTCCAAGACAACAACAAATGCAACGTTTTGCATGTTGTCGGATGGTGGAGTTTCTCGTATACGATCTTTTTTTTTTTGGAATCATTTTCTTTCACCAATTCGAACCCAAATATTTTCTGATATTTGTTTATTTTCATTTTTTCGCGCTCTCTGTGTTGTTTTTTGTGCATGCATGTCTTGTGTGCGGTTGTCAATGTTTCGGCCGCTGCAATGTTCCACTTGTTCACTCCCTGCTGCCACCCAAACGCTGGACGACGGGCGATGATGCTGTCGATTCGGTTCTCTTGTTTTTGTTTTTACGAGTCTCTCCGTTCGGGACGAGTTCATGTAACGGTATTAACTTGATACCGGCTCAGCCACGAAAGCAGTCGGCTACACTTGCTCTGCGTTTCATTTATGTGTGTTTGTGTATGTATTTTTGTTGCGATTTTTTCCCCTGTCCGCTTCTTTCATGCGCGGCTTTTTCTGGACGGCGTGCATTCCGCTACCAACCAGTCAGTATCCAGCGAGTCCAGAAGATTGCAAGCGTGTGTCGACCGGGACGACTCGGTCTCACATAACTTCACCGATTTCAAGCCTTTTTACCACCCCACCAACCCCCTCCATCGCATTCTTATTCAGTGCACAGGTTCTTTTTGCTCGAGATGTGAATGAAAAAAGAAAATGCGCAACTCGTGAAAACACAACATGCGTTACCAATAGCATCGCCACCACCAGCAGCTCGTTCTGTTATGATGGTGGTCCTTCCCGGCGCTGGGTGACATATGCGCGTATCTCGCGTGTCGTCTCGTGGAAGGAACCGCGATGGCACGAAAGGAGTCCATACCCGAACGAGCGCTGCAAACACGAAGCAAACGAAAAGAAACGCACATCCCGCGAACGATTCAAACCACATGCTGCCTCCTTGATGCTCATACCGAACTTTTATGGTCCATTATGGTGCGTTATATTTTTATTGCAAATATTTGCTCCCGAACAAAATAGTTCACTGTGGCCGCGGGCGTGGTGTATATGTCAATGCCCGCGTGATATAGTTATCCTAACATGCCTGGGAACCAAGCAATGTTGGGCAAGGCGCACAAAACGACACGCGTTCTACATCGTAATACAACCTCTACTACGTGCTCTCTACGTGCGTAAAATGTTATGAACGTAGGGGATGAAAAATTCAATTGCAAACTATAGTTATTCTCATCGTCTATATCGGATCTGCATGAAAAAGAATCCTTTTTTGCGGTAAAAAACATGCAATTAACCTATGATTGTTTCATATTTTTAATTTATTTTCCCATTTACAGATAATTTTCTCAGGAAGCTTTTGTTTCGTAGTACGAACATTCGTTTGCAGTAATATCTAATCATTTATGTGAAAATAGCAAGAGAAGAGAAATGTTTTTTTTTTATCGATGAAAGGAATTAATTGATTCGAGTTAATTTTTAATTATACCCATTTCATAATTTTTTTATTGATAACGCATTTAAAGCTGTCAGTTTTTCTTCATATTTTCAAAACATACTATTTGTCATGGGTGAAATGGGCGTTTGACAGTTGCTGTTGAAAGTGGACGTGAAAGAGAAAATGTGGACCGAATATTTGTTGATCGAATATTTTCAATTGGTTTTACTAGCGATCGCACTGCTGCCATCATTTTGATATCTTTTATCTTATTCGAACAATCCTTTCACGTAAGGTGCTTACAGGTGCTTAATTTCAAAGATATATCAAGACAAACCTGATGCGAACGGATGATTCTATATTTTCGGGAAAGGATTATTGATGCTTCAGTAGTGCAGCTATTGAATTTAATCACAAAAAGTTAGACTAAAGCGTACATTCTACCCTTCAGTGGACCCCGTAATCCCTTTTGACGGAAAAGACTCTGTAGTGTTTTGTGATCATGTCTCAATCAGTGGTGCTGCTGCAGTTGAAAGCAGAAATGAAGTGGATGTAATCTACAATACGAAGGACACGTACCACGTACAATCACGAAGTGCCACGTAGCAATATTTAACGATCGAAACTCTACTATACTTGAAGTTGTTGGTCCATAAAACGAAATTTATCCACAATCCCCAGGAACCCGCTCTCCTTTCATCTATAAAAGTAAAAACATAGGGTGGGTGCGTGTACGCTTCCGCAGCCAATTCCTGGTGCTTCTTCGTACAACATTTTAGCGCGATATGATTGCAGGACGGACGGGGTGGTTCACTCGATCTGTATGAGCTGATATTTGCTTAGAAGTTGATTGATGTTTTAATGTGTTGTAGATTAGATACTAATCCAAATTTCATCCTGTTCCTTCCTATTTTGACACGTACTTTTCTTTCCGTTTTCTTCCAGACGAATTAACCCTCGAATCCATCCCAAAACAAGACCATCAACGGTGTGGCCGCCGACCGCTCAATATCAACCGCTGGGTATGGGGTGGTAGTGTGTGGTGGTAGTGGAAATGCTTAGACCCCCCTCATCCTCTGCTTAAAATCATCAACCACCCGTATAAACATTACCTGCTTACCGAAAAGTGTACACAAACAAAACTTAAGCAAAGCCGCACGATTCTCAAACCAAACGCAAAAACAAGAACTCCAGAACGGAAACCTAAGAGCAACATCAGCTCTCGAACGAATCAAGAAGAGGGAGAGAGAAAGAGAAAGAGAAACAAGGCACTAGTAACCGTTGTTATTGTTGCACACCAATTCGAGCCCTGCCAACACGTTAGCAAGCGCGAAAAATAACCGCACACGGTGGCGAGCAAAAGGAGACTAATAGCGCGAAAAAGAAAGTGATAGCTTCTACGCAGAATGTGACGTGTGTGAGAGCAGACGGTTAAGAACTTAGTATTCAGCCCGTGTCGCCGCATAATTGAATCTTTATCCATTTAGTTTTGCCCCGGGGTGCGCTATACCGTCTCGTTACCCGGACAGCAACGCTACATCCTTCCTAGTTTCACCTGCGTAGTGATATGTGTGGACGAGAGTGGGCCTGTGTGTGTGTATGTGTGTGTGTTTGTGATCGTGTCTGTGTACATGATGTTTCCGTCCAGCTAGTAGCGCCTACCACCACCAACGCCACCAAGGAACACGTTCGTTTGAGGCTACCCTTCGCGTCTCCCTAAATCACGCACAATCCTTAACCTTCGCGCGTTCTACCATGGCCACCATCCGTCTTTCGGGAGGGAGTAGGGTCTTGCAAAAACTTTTGCTTCCGGACAAACTGTTTGCCATTAAACCCAATTTCAATGCAATTTACCAATTTCGTTTTTCCCTCCTTTGCTCCTGTCCTGCCCTCTCACTAATCCGGGGCTCTCTTACCTGATCTGCTGATGCGTGACTTTGCTTCGTGTAAATCGTTTTTACGACGGATCACTCACTCCGCCCGACGGTACCGACCGGTACCGGAAGTGTGAAATGTTTACTTAAAAACATACCGGGAATACATCGTTCTCCGTCAAACCTATATTTGCTTGAGTTGGAGAGAATTGAACATTACAAATACATAAGAACCATTAAAACGTTTTTTTTAGTTAACGTACAATCCGATAGGTGACGAGAGAAAAATGTACAAACAGTTTTGAGACAATTGCGTTTGTGAATTCTTTTGTATCGGGCTTGAATATCCGATACAGCATGTATTGGCAGGACACTATCCAAAAAATGTCCGTGATTATGATATTTGGAAAAAATATATATATCCTCCAAGGATAATGAAATCTGATGGAGGTGATTTTAAAGCGCAATTTCCCGCATCATCAGATTATCCCCTCGATGTTGGCTCTGATTTGGGATTGGGAGCAAATGTCACCGACCGTGTAATGGGTCTCCGAAATGTTTCGCAACCGATGAAAATAACTCCCATTTTACGAACCATCCCTATCCCGGTGCCGGTTTTGGCTGCCCGGCTGATGTTTGGTAAATGTTTCGTCGAACACGGTTTTAGGTATCTTCAGAGGCAACTGGAGAATAAAAGCCATGATAATGGCTACAAAAAATCCTGACGAACTTTCTAACCTACCGCTAGAGTAGTGGGTGGGGTTGGGGAAGCAAAAAAAAGAATCGCAAACCCGTTCGAATCAGGAAGCAGCTTCTCTTTTACGCTTTTTATTTCTCTTGAGTCTGCCACGATCTTAAACCATCATCCATCAGTGCTGAACTTCCGTCGAGGGGAGGATAGAGCAGGATTTACTTTTAATTTATTTAATCTATCTCGGGCGATGACAACGTTCAAGAACTCCCGAAAGGATTCTTGTGAACCGGAATGGTTAGAGGACATTTTGCTTTTTTTTGTTTTTTTCTTTTTCTACGCACTTTTCTTTATGCGAGAGCCACCCCCGGATCGTTTTCTCGGGAAGCGCAAAGGAAGGAGCGTGTGGTATGTCTGACACGAACAAAGAGGCAGCTTCAAGATGAACGTTTCCTCTAGGGTGCGTAGCGCGAGGACTCGAAAGTGAACGTAAAAACAACGTGAAACGAGCAGGGAAAATGGACGAGAAGTGACTTTCGCCTATTTTCTGGAGGATGTTTTTAATTAATCAACTTTGGCCCCCTTTTTTCGCACAAACACTTTTCGCCGCTGGTGCGTTGGACGTTTTTACCGATGCTGATGTTATTGTAGCTTTTAATGATAATAATATTATGTCGTTTGATGTATAATTAACGCGAAAAACGTACTGCACTTGTGTGTGGAACGCACGCCGTGAAACAGTTTCCCAGTAAGCATGTTGTGGAAGCTGTGAACGGGCGTGCAGTTGCGCTGCGAAACGATCGTAAATGAAGCGAATTTGTGCCAGAAACTGTCGTTTCGGCATTGAGTGCATGAGTAAAATCGCGCAAAGCTGCGTCGTGCGTCGTGACTAACTTTCCGTAACGTATCGTACAGTTCTCCAGCGTACCAGTATCTACGTTTTCCATCGTCATTTCCTCCCCGGAAGCCATAAGTTATAGCAAAAGCCTATAAAGTGTAGTTCCCCCCCCCAGCTATCAGTGTTTGAATACCCGTGACGGCGCCAAACAGCACGACACTCGCTCCGGTGAGAACGCTTTGTTCTACGTACCAGTGTTTAAAAATCAGTCAAAATAACCGCCTTCGAAGCCAGCATCATTGAATCCTTCGCCGAAATGGAGGATGGTTCCAAAATGGTCAAGATCGGGGACATTAATTTGTCCGACGATCCGGCCGTCACCCTCACCATTCGACTCATCATGCAAGGAAAGGTAGGTTCACATTCCGTTCGTAGTCGAGATACGGTTGTTTGTCACATGTTCTCTATGCATTTATTAACCAACACGCCGATCTATCATTTATATTATATTACCACGCATCACATGGTTGGGCTTCAGGAAAAGATTGATTTAGGTAGGGTTTTAAATGATTTTTCCGTTGAATTATTTGCGCTGTAGCTTTTCCTGTTGCCTTAAATGATGCGTACAGTCACCCCCCTATCGCCACATGGAAACATAAAAAATGCATTTTAAAGAAAGTCATCCTTCTATTATCGTTCGTGTTTTCTGCGGCGCCTCTGCTGGAAGGCGCGTGCTGGGGATGAGTTGAGCGAATGCTTCGTACCAATGTGTGGGGTGGGGAGGGTGAAAGCTGGAAGATCCTCGACCGCGCGTGGCTGAGTGTGCGCCGCCATACTCGTTCGTTTCATTTAGCGGCTGTAGAGATTTTTGCAGCGTTTGCAAAAAAAAGAAGAGAAGACTCTTTAATTATACAGCACTCGAAGGTAGGAGCTGGGGTAGCAGAAGCAGCAGCGGTGTACCACCGTGTACTGTACGCAACCGGTCCAATATCTAGCACGAGGGAAAACGCTCCTTTTGCTCTTCGCGGTTCGTCGGCAACTCCTGCTCTTCCTAGTACGCCCGGTGTTTCGTGTCCTGGCATCATCGCTTTGCTTGTGCGAGGGTTCTTCACGATTTCCGTGCCACACTCAGGGCGCGTGAGGATGGATGGAAGGAAAAACAGAAAATGCCAGTCTGATAGTCTCCGTGATGGATATGTTTTATACATATTCTGAAACAGAGGACATAAGGGATGCGATGCCACAGTCAGCCAGCCAGCCAGCCAGCCAGCCAGCCAGCCAACGAGAGCCACCTGCAAAAGCGTCTCCAATGCCATGCGGTTGTTGGCCCGACAGCATTGGCGGCGGAGGCGGGTGGGCGGCCCTTAGCCCTGTGGCGTTCGCTCGTATCATCAGGTTCATCATTTTCATGATCATCGTCGAGCGTTCGCCATCAAAAGGATTCTTTTCCGGCCTTTTTTGCCCACTCGCCAACAACCCCCAACCAGAACCACCCGGTCCGTTCGGTTCGTCCCGTTTCGGTGGCTTCGAATGCGCGAGCACCACACAAGGGGGAAAACGTAAAGAAACAAGGACGATGGCCAACGAAGGTATCGGGATCCAGCCAGCCAACCCTGCCCTTCCCAGCACCGTGCGACGTCGGTTAGGAGCGGAGCCATAGGAGGAGGCACTTCACAAAGAAGCAATAGAAATAGGACGGACGTAGGATTGGTGGCAGTATTTGAGAACACGAGCGTGAGTGAGATGTCCCTCGGCACTTTCCACTCGTTCACGTTCCGTGCGATTTGAAGAAGGATCTGGTGCCGCGGGAAAGGGGAGAGGATATCATTGCTCAAGAGTTTATGCATGTTTGAAAGGTAGAAATCCCGGAGCATAAGAAGGGTCTCTTCACCCGACTGGCACAACACTATAGGCGAGAACGAGTGGCGAGAGGGGGTGGGAAGGGGGCGGGAGTGGGAGTAGGGTTTACGATGATGATTATTATGTGGGTTCCCTGTTGGTGATGGCATGCCGGCAGGTTGGGCAGGTTTTGCATAGTGGCAGTAAATTATCGGAACTTTTGTTAACTCTCGCCTGCATACGTATATATTACATATTATTTCATTGTTTTTTTTTGTATATTTTTTCATATAGCTCTTATAGTTGATTACTAATGACTACCCTACCACATGTGATAATTTAATAGGCATAATTACCGAAATGCTTAAAAAATTGCAGCACTCAATCGATCTATTATTTAATAATTAATGTTAAACATATAAGTAATATCTAAAATCGGTGCAAGTGTTTTGATAAGTTTTAATGAATTTCATCCTTTGAAAATGCCTGTTATGTTGCAGCAGCTTATAAATTTGCGAAAAATCAACATCTACAACATAGTAAGCTTAATCGCATATCGAGTAATACATCATTCAAATTATTCGATATGTTCTGATAATGTTTCAATAGTAATCATGATTTTAACACTTTTTATGTTACGTATATTCATATTACGTTAGGAAAATTAGCAACCGGTAACTGCAACGATGAATATCATGATTTTCATTGAAATATTACTGTTTTTGTAGAATCTCGAATTTGTTAATCGCTTCGGCAAAGAATTACATAGAAAAACTCTTCCGAATCGTGCTCATGTGCTGTAAAAGTACATCTTTTTTGAACATTGAACATTTTCATTCATTAACGTACAATTGTAAACCCAAGGGCGAACGCGAACCCTTTCCTATTCATGGTTTGGATCATTCTTCATATGAATGGTGGATTTTTTTAAATTTCCTATATCAATCCTTGTACAGAAAACGTCATCATAGTCTGTTTTTTTTTGTATCATTTTCAAATGTTCTTATTTTATGCGCTGGTATACGCAGTTGATCTCCAATAGAACTTAACATGCACGACACGAATGATCGCATTTACATTCGTTTGAGTTTTCATGTTTTCCGGGCTCTGGTGTGTATCTCCGAATTTGCTCTGTTCGTGCAATCTAGCCATAAATTAGAACGCAGCTGCCAGGAACGAGGTGCACACGAAAGCTTTATTCCAACTGCTCCGCCAGCTGGGACATTCCATGAATCATTTCGTCGCTTTGTGCAGATTGGAATAATGACAATTCCATGTGCAAGTTGTGATCTTCTGCAATATTCAGTGTAGATGTGTGTGTGTGTGTGTGTGTGTGGATGAGCAAAGAAATGTTCGGCTTTAGCCGCGGATCATTAGCGGATATTACACTTGCCGGGTAGTCGGGGCGTTTTGTTTGGTTGCTTCACCCACCGTGCAGTTCCCTTGCTTTCCTCACTGGGAGGATAGTTCAATCGAAGGTGTGCAGTGTCATACCTAAACAACTCACACCATTTGCGTATGTTGCAATCACGACGGTGAAAATGCCAAATATATGCGCTTTGACTTTGGCTGGTTTCTAAAATTAAATTTAAAGATTCCTATTCCGTTAATTAGTCGTGTGGCAAGGAAAAAGAAACAGAACGCCCCAGAACGCCTCGCCGCCACCACGCTTTTACGGTTCGGTACGTCGTTCGGCCGATGCAGCATCATATGCACATGCTGCCCCTACCCTCGGAGTTTCACGTTAGCAATATGACTGATGCCGCGGCTTCATGAACGGCTCTGTGCGTGTGTAACGATCGGTGGCTACTTTTATTTCGTTTCTTATGAAAAATGTAGTGTTTCGTTTCGAACGTGTCAAAGGACAAACAAGGTGGTGGTGCGGTGTGTGATGCTCGGTCTGTTCGCTCCACCACATGATCCCAACACAATCTGCTCTGCTACTTTGCCCGACTCTTGACCCGTATCTCGTGAGCTATGCGAGCTAAGAGGAATATTCTCATTTTCGAAGGTCTGCTCTGAAGCGCGTGTATCGCTCGGGTTTTGGCCCGTGCATTTGTCCCCAACGTAGTGACGTCGAATTAATACGTCCTTTGGATTAAATGCCGAGAGTAGGATTTTGCAAGGCATGCCGTCAAAGGTCCCCCCCCCTCTCCCCTCCCCAACCACCCCATTAAAGTTAGTCTAGACATAGCAAAAACCGTGGACAGAATGACGGCAGCGCACCCTGGTTTTGAACACTGCAGAATGCACTTTTGGGCCACAAGCTCTCACCTTTAAGAGGCGAGATGCGATGGTTGCGGTTTTAACGGGCCAACGTTGAATGTCGAGTTTGAATCTTTTGTTGCTTTGCTTGTGGAACACACGATAATCCACTATTTTGCATGCGGCTTCCTTGTGCGCCGCGCGATACACGGTCAGTGAATTCTAATTAGATGCAAGTGGAATCCAACCCAACGGAGGAATGTTTTCATCATCCTTGCTCGGCACCACCACCACCCGACGTGTTCTACCGGACACACGCACACCCGGCCGGGGGGTGGAGGGACTGGGATGAATGTTCCCGTGCAGTTGCAGCAGTGTGTTGTGGCGTGGAACCCATTTCACCATAATGTGGGATTTTTGGCTCTTGCTGAGGAGAGTTGTGTTGCGAACCACGTCGCGACCTGCCCATCGCCTCCTCACACTGGTTTCTTTATGTTGATGGGTGAAAGTCTGTGTCACGAGCAGTGTGATTTATGGTTAATTAAATTAATTGAATTGCACGCCAATTTTGAAGTATGTTCTATTTCCTAGAACCTGTCCTCGTTTTCCGATAAAATGCGCGATCGTTTTCCGATCCGTGGGACGAAGGGGAGGTTTAGTGTTTTACGCTCGCTTTGAGCTGATTTCGCCCCGAATTCAGTGATACAATCTAACAAATATTTTCCCAATATCCATTTTAAATGTTGGATGTTAAACGATTAATTTTGTTTTTATTGTGTGTTGTATTATTGTGTTTTTAATCCCTTTCGACAAACAACAAATCAAGTGTGTAGTAACAATAGTTTGATGGAATGTTTTGCCGGATTTGTAACACGATCGAAAACCTCTTAAACTCAATTTTGTTTATTGATTGATACAGAACAAGAAAAGATCAAATGGAAGCTACATGTGGAAAACATTCTTATTTAAAACATGATAGGTTTCATTTAATTTGTGCAATTACTATTTCAGTGTGCATCATATTAGAAGCACACATAAATGTTATTTTTATTATCTTCTCTTTCTAAGTGATTCATGTCCTATTTCTAAGTATTCATCTAAACCATATTTTTCAGTAATGCCTCCGTTACCATGTATAAAACTTCTACAATAATTATGAAGTTTTCTCTAAACTTCCAGTTATCTTGTTGTTGATGTTGAAATCTTAAATATAGTTAAACAACCAAATCTACTCCGGAAAATTCCGTTTTATCGTCTCAGTTTTTCCCTCCAACCCTGTTAAATTCATCACTAATCTCAGTATATTAAAATGTTGCTTTTGTTTCGCTTATATAAAAGATAAAAGTTTTCCCGCTATTATCGTTTAATGTTTCAAACTTCTTCATGGCAGCTAACTTGTCATTTTGCACAGATCCGGACCTAAGGTGGTTGCGACCTGCCACTGCAAAGCATGTCAAATTGTCAGAAACACACAAATCTTTCAGCAACGTGCCTACGACCTGTCACTCGCAGGGGAATGTTTTAAATTTGTTGACGTTTTTTGCTTCACGTGTAGAGGAGCGAACACGTATTTCGTCCTGTTGTTGCGCCGGGTTATCAAGAAACACACGCAGACACGAATAGTGCGTGTATGAAAACGTGTGTTTGTAGCGTCTCAAGCCAGCTGTGGACACAACAGGGTAAATGAAAATAATATCATCAAACAGTTGTGGCCATCAATTTCTATAGGTACTAAATCTAAATATTTATTGATATAAATTGATGTACTGTATTTTTTTTTTGTCTTTAGCAAAACCTTTTCCTTTAAATTTCTAACAAAGCCTCACAATTCCATGCATTGGCTTGATGAGGTTCTGATGATCACCGCGTATCCGCGAACCGTTCGCGTGTGTTGTATTGTTGTGCTCGTTTTGTTTTTGCAAGCCCACACATCGAACACAGCTGGGTTGGGTTGGGTTTAATTCAATTTTGTAAACTCCCAGTTGAGTCTGATGACTTTATGACTTTTCACTGCCGGCAGCGATTCCCTGTTAAGTAGCGTTCCCGCGCTGTGCGATGATGTATAATAATACCCTTTCGTCAATTTCTTCTCCATCCCGGGCTGGGTCGAGAGAGGCCTACTGTGTGTCACAAACAAAGTATGGGCGCATTTTTACGGATTCACTGGCAATTGAATTACGGCAAGCTGGCATGTGATTTTTGCAAAAATCCTTTCCATTGTAAAGAACGTGTGCAGTTTTATGCCTCCCTCTCCTCTCCCCCTCCCAAACCGGCGAGACGGAAGGCGGCCGGTGGAAATGCATGGAAAAACGGTGACGGCAAAAGCGTTTGTGCACACACACACACACGCGCACATTGGATTCGTTATCGCGTCCCGCTTTCGGTCTGGGGAAAAGCGGTTGGCTTCGGCTTCGGTGGCCGCGTTTGGGTTTTTCGCCGGTTGCCGCTGCGCTAACCGAGAGCAGCAGAGTGTTTTTGCCATTAATTAAATCTAATGTGTCGTGCAAATG
This sequence comes from Anopheles farauti, assembly GCA_000473445.2. Classification (NCBI taxonomy): domain Eukaryota; kingdom Metazoa; phylum Arthropoda; class Insecta; order Diptera; family Culicidae; genus Anopheles; species Anopheles farauti. The sequence continues at coordinate 9,446,099 of KI915044.1, forward strand.
GGGTGTAAATTAAAATTGAAAAATTTAATTTCATAATCTAATTACCGGTGTGTGTGTGTGCTGCACGGTGAAGGTAGTTTGTTCCACCGAGGCCGCCCTGGTGGTACCCACTGGCCTGGAGACTTGCTACTGCTGCGGCATTTAGTATCAGCGAGATTTCGGTTATATGATCTACAAACAAATGAAAACAGTCGCTTAACGATGTTAGCCATACGAAGCAAATTGGACTGGAGCAGGTGATATTATAGTATTTTTTAATGTAACGAACAGAGGAGGTTGTTACTTCAAATAAAAAATCTTTCCTTTTGTAGTGTAATTATATTTTTCATGCAGATTTATCTGTCTGCTGGATGATACAATATAAATATTATCATCACCATTTCAATTTTGTAAATATTTGGGAAGTACATATGATCCTTCAGATTCAATGTAAGTGAAGTATTTGTATAGTTAGTTTCCACCATGTGAATCCCATGCAACCTATTTTCATCCACTTGCCTAGAAGCGTTCCATAAACATATCGTTTATCACTGTGATGAGCTTAACTCGCCCGATGCTATAGCGCCCTGGCCACATGGACATCCTTTTCCGACAACCCTTAACGTATCCTCCGTGATGGGCGGTGCTGAAGAACCGCGATCCTCCCGACACGCTCCACCACCGTACGGTGTATAATATTTGTACTTCGTTGATAAGAATCGACAAACGAAATGACGAACCACCAGCCATCGACTGCGCTATACAGGCAAACGGTAGCACCCGATAGCGCACACAGAGATGCTCACCGTTGCTTAATTGAATTGGATTCATTCTTCTCATAATTGAAAAGTTCATTCCGATCGATTTCAAGTCTGCACAGACCACCCTACCCTACCGCTGGCGGCGAGGGAGAAGAGGGGTGGAAAAACAACATTTGCGAAACGGCTTTCGGCTTATTTCCATGCTTCTGTTGCCTTTGGTGGCCGGCAAGCGGCAGCCTCAGGAACCTTTAGGGATGGATTGACGCTGTCAGTGTTCTGTGTAATTTTTTTTTCTTCCTACAAATGATTCTCTGCAAATCACCAACCGATCCTTACCGAAGGCATTTTTCGTTTGGTGTGCGCTGGTTCAATTATTTTCCATTCGTTTGTACCAGACGGGAGGGCAAATGTTAGTTCTAACCCATCAGGGGTCTATTTGCGATTTAAAGCTCACCTTAATGGTGCTTGCGCGTACAGTTTTTTTTGTGTTTGTTGTTAAACTCGTCTGTAAAATAATCGCAACATTGCACTCGAATGGTGGATGGGAATTTGAAGAAAAAAAAAAGTTAATTAGAAGAAAAGAATTCCAACTCATGCCCATCCTCTCCTCTGTACCGTTCGCGTTCGTTGTTACACTAACATAGCCCGGTGATGATGATGATGATGATGATGATGATGATGATGATGGCGATGATAAGATGATTTAACCTGTTCCGCCAGTTCAATCGATAACGGGATCAAGTTCTGTTCCTTCAGCGGGTTTCGTTCGGTTCTCCCCATGCCGCACTCACAACACTGCACGATGCTATTTTCCCGGCGGATGATGATGGGCTTTTCTTTCCCGGAACCACACACTGCCAAAGCAGCAGGAGCAGCTACCAGCAAAAGGAAAAACAATCAACTAATTGCTTTCCTTGCGGGAAAAGTTCAGGACCAAGTGAACGAGAACAGCAGCAGTAGTATTGCATTGCAGCATTTCTGATCGGTATTGGTTTGGTTGGTATTCGCCCTTTCAGGCAGCAAGCAGGATTCGGCAACAGGAAGCAAATGTGTGTAGAGCAGCTGCGTTTAATGAGCGTGTTGTTGCTGGTAGATTTGGGTTCTATTTTTTATGCTTCATTAGAGGAAAACTGCAGCGAAGCAGAGGGAAAAATGTTATAATAAAATGTCCCAAAAACTTGAGCGCAATTAATTTATTTTTTGTAATTCATTATATTGTTCTAATTTTTTGTTGTTTTGTTAATTACCAATGCACCGACACTGTTGTAAGGTCAAGGATAAACGTACTCGGTACATTTATCAACAACCGAACGAGGTAATCTACCTGGTCGAGAACAAGACAAGAGCAGCTGTCGAGCGGACGTCTCACAAGCCCCACCAGAGTGGAGGGGTAATATTTATTGTCAAATAAGTGCTATCGGACTGGCTTTACTCTCTCACGATTTCACGGAATTACAACTCCCGTAAATCCGAGCGTCCAGCACACACGTTCTTGTTGTTCCACTTATCGTAATCATGCTCCCGAAGGCTCACTCTCCTCAGGTGAAATCGCATAAACCCCTGACCCCAACACCGGTCACCATATACCCCCCCCCCCCCCCCATCGCTCGCCCTTTGCCACCGTCATTACACAAATGAGATGCTGGTGCTGGTCTTGCCATGCAACCATCGGCAGGTAAATAATTGATGTTCGCTTCTGCGTGCGCGTATATGTTGGTATGTGCAACCCAACCCGTTCGTAGGCACGTGAGCTCGGAAGTACGTACGTACGTGTAATGGCCCATCCTCTAACCGCCGGTCGTGCCGATTCGAATTGGCAACAAAGCTCGACAAGCCATCGAATATCTGTGCGCTATCTTCGGATGTCAAAAACAGCGTCCGTATCGATTGCAAGCCCCACTGCAAACCGTATTTGATCAGCTCGATTAAGAGATCAGCTCGTTGTTGCGAGACACATCCACTGGAGACGGGCAAGAACTAACTAACTCTCCGTGCGCAAGGAGAGAAAGAAGCCACAACTCACGATTTTCCGGCCTGCCGTGGCTAAACTATACACGGTAAGAGATGATAACGAATAGCTTGATTTGTGCGATTGCATCACACCGACCGGTGGAGGTTCCTTCAGCAGCAGAAGCTGCAGCATATCGTCTCACTTGGGTGCATCTTCGTACTGCTGAGTGAATGCATCTCTGATGAAATCTACTCGATAAGTATCGCCGTACCAGGTCCGCTGTGGCTTCCTTAAAAGGAAGCGCTGCAATGGTTGTGAATACTATTAGCAAATGGGGAATGGTGAATACTATTAGCAAACTTATTTCTCCATACCCTCCCATGAATGGACCTTATATGGATAAACACGATGGATCGCAAGAGAAGATTGCGTCCGATTAGTAACAGACGTTGCTAATTTGCGATTGAATTTGAGTAATTAGACGATGCATGTATTGTATTTTTTATGGGATTTTTATTTGTTTACATTCTGGAAAACAAATTGTCTCTGTGTACAGATATTCCAAGCACCAAATCATTGAAGAAATAAACCATATGTTTTGCGTCGTAGACCTACTAAGCTCTCTTCAAAGCTTTTGCACAACCAAACGCGGAGTAAGAGAAAGTATGCTAACTAGATTGCACTGCCAAAGAAAAAAAAAGTTATGATAACGATTGTATCCTGTCATTGCCACAAAAGACTCAGCAAACATCACCAAATCGTAATGGAGATTCGGTTGTGTATGTGTGTGTGAGTACATGTGACAAAACAAAACCAGTGCGCCTGGTGGTTTTCACCGCTCCCTTCCCCCTCCGGAACCGAAAGAGGAATGGTGATATTTTTTTGGCCAGAAGAAAAAAGCGCAACGGTAGCAGTTGGTTTGGTTGGTGGCTGGTGGGTGGCTCCGGAAGCCAAAACCCATCGGCTGTGGGGGGGGGGGGGGGGAGGAAAGGGAATCCGGTGGATGGTAACAGGTTCGTCTGCCCGTGCCACGTAGCATAATATCATGAATAAAGGCGAAAGAACATAACAAACACGGGAGGAGGGTACGTACCTACCTCCCCGCTCCGCCCAACACAACCTAGCTTCCTCCAGCAGCATCATTGATAGGAAAGTCGGCAGCAACGTGTCTCAGTTTGTGTATTGCGTTATTTTCTCTAGCGCTTACCTGCTGCTAACGTTACGTTACGGGGAAGGAGGCCCTACGCGAGTCCTTTTTTCTTCACACCACTGGAGGACAGCGAGTGTGTTTGTGTGTGTGTGTGTGCGTGAATGTTTTTGGCGTGTCCCGCGTGTCCCCCGTGCACTGGGATGGCGATATATAGAGAGCGAGAGCGAGCATATAAACGATATTTCTCGGTTTACATATTGAAACTTTTTTAATTAACTTTTTCTTATTTTCGCCTCATTGTTTTTTTTTCTTGATTGGTTGTTTTCTCATTTTCATCGCGCTGTTGTCGCTGTTCCGAACACTCGAATACTTTCGAGCAAATGGAATCGGGACCTATTTACGAGCAAACCATTTCCCCCCTTCTCTCCTTCTCTCGCCTATGTCGGCTGCGAAAGTATGATGATATGCAGCAGCTTTAAGAACTTTAACATTTGCATTAGTATCAAGCCGAAGTTGCTTGTGAAAAACATTAAAAGACTATTGTACAAACAATATCATCAAGCCACATGTGCTGCACGACTTCTCGTAATGAAGAAATATATTTAATTTAGTTTTTTATCCTTGGTATTCATTCCATGCATATGTAATTCTAAAATTTCAGAGTTTGTTACTTTAATTATTTTTTTTAATGGGCAGTGATTTAGCGATAATAGTGTTAGTTTTTCACATGACAGTACTGGTACCACAATCATCCCCTCTGATCCATCTGTCATTAGATAAACATACTAAAATTTAGACTGAATAGTTTTCTTTCCTTTTGCGGTATCGCCATAAGTCTGTTAAGTAAAGCATTTGTCAAGTTTTCGTACTGGTTAGTCCATTTTGAAAGTTATTAGCAATGAGATATTCATGAAGATCATAGCTTGCATTACATCAAGTAAAATGAATCGCATTTTTCAACATTAATATTACATTCCTTGCTGCTTACGGTTAAGTATACAAATGATAAAATTAATTTTGGCACAATAAACATGGGTGTGCTATGGTCCAAATTGTATAATTGGTTCTACGATTCAACTATTCTAATTAGAAGCAAAAAAAGTTTAACACTATCATACTGTCCTCGAAATAATTGACTTGAAATCTATCGACCAGCTCCTCCTGTATGCTTTGTTCTGTGTTGTAGAATTTTCCCAAATTACCCATAAGCCGCTTTTGAAAACCACAGGACGGAATCTCATTCTAACCCACCTCGACCCACTCGTAACATTTGTAGTGTTTCTTCCTTTTTCCTAGGTCAAGAAAATTACACACATTCTGCCAGTGGTTGTTTCCGAGCCTTTCATTTTCATTTTAGAATTCGTTTAGTCCAGACTCCGCTTCTATTCCAACGGGGGGGAGGTGAGGTCGAAGCCGCTGTTACTTCTCAGTGAATGTATGCCGAGCTTATTGCATTTTCATGTCGTTCCTCTCTCGAGAGAGAGGAGTCCGAAATGGCAGACCGAACTTATTTGCTGTCATTTTCCCAGCTCCCCCTGAGGACAAAGTGGCCGAATACGTGGTTGTAGCATCATAAACGGGGAGACACGGGGTGGGTATCACTTTGCCGCACTTGGAACCGTCTCCATAGCAGTTTGTTTGCAAATGTTGCCGTCCCCTGCTGGGTTGGGTGGTCCGGACGGCTAGCAATATGTGTGCCTCATATTTAGCGTGCTCCGAGCAACTGCTCGGATTGACACGGAGAAAATGCTAGCTTCAATGGAAGACTTACTTTAGGTGTGTTAATTTCAGGCAGATAGCTGTGGCTATGATCCATCGTCACCAGGAACCGAGAGCTAGAGATTATCCTGCTCCTTGCCAGCATGCGACGTATACTTTGGTGCCTCAGTGCTTAAAATGCAATTTTGTGAACAGTAGACGAAAAGGAAGAGGTAGTTTGAAGAAAACCAATTATTCGGGATTAATGTGCGGTTGAAGTAGAACATTTAGCGGCTCACTTTCTGTCGCTTCGGGGTACCCGAAATCAGCACCATCGCTTGTTGAGGAAAGAGATATTGCGGTCACAGCGTATTAAATGCGCTTATCTCGTACCGTTTTGGTGGAAAGGTATTCCAGATGCCAATGGTAGAATAACGAATTTCCAGATGCCAATGGCTTTTCAAACTGAAGCTGTTGTTTTTGTGTATTTATTTTCACAATATCCAGTTGTATTGACTTTAAAAAAAATCTTAAATTTCTTTCAATGCTATGGTCAAGACACGTGCACATTTAATGTGTCTTCTACTTGCACTCCTTTGCGTCCTGTACGAGAGAACTCGTGTTTAGCGAGAATTCGTTCCCACACGCACATCGCCCGGGGCGGAGGGGAAATTTTATTTGTCATCCCGAAGCCGTTTTCAATCATGTTCAAACGAAACTTGTTACCATTATTTTCCATGTTCGGAAAAGTAACTTCTGAACAAGGCGGGGGAACAGATATAGCTCTAGACCCGGTCGCCGTCATGTCGTCGTTTCAGAGTATGCTTTGTATACTGAACTGTGATGTATCTTTTTTTGCTGTGCTGTTGTGCGCTTGAGGGCTTGGTTGCGAAAAGATTGAAACCCGCACCACCAACATATCTACAATAGATGAGTGAACTGGAAAATTTTTCCACGCGCATACCTCGCCCTTCGATGTCGGGTTTGCTATCGGCCTAACGGCGGTGTACGAAAACGAGAAAAAGTCAACCGTAGGGCAAAGACGTTTCTCCTCCGCCTCAGCGGGACTGGTTTCGTTGGCTAAATACGTGGCAAGGCCAGTGCCGAACTTTTCGATCCTTGGAACGCTCCCGAACACGCCCACACGGTTTGCGAGCAAGCGGAGCCAAGGACCTTTCGACGACGATGTAAAATCGGCTAGGAATGTTTGGAAAGGCGCCCTGCGAAACCGAAAAAGTGGAATATTATTTTCAAAGGAATATGTTTTTGTTGTACGGTTTCGTGCTCGGGGAGGTTCCCCGTGAGAGTGGAGTCTTCCTCCACGGCCGTTAGCAGTAATGTTTTCAAAACCTGGTGTGGTTCCCATAATTAAAAACCAGCTAGAAGAAGCGGCGTTTTGCTGCTGCGTTCGACGAAAAAGACTACAACTTTTTGCGCTTCTCGGCCACGGTTGAGCGATGCGATCAAAGAAATCGGTGAGGACGGTGAGTCTAAATAGTTAAATAAAAGCCCGTTGTTCTATCTAGCCACCCTCTCGATAGGCATTGTAATTCGAGCGTACAAGAAAGATGTAAATTTACCATCTGCAAGATCTCGTCCGTCCAGAGCAAAATGTGCACCGATTGAGATGTGTTCGATTGTTCCATAGTTCTAAGAAAGCTGAAGGCATACAGTAAAGATAGAAATATACCATCCGTAAGATCTGCTGGTTCATCTGCAAATTATGCGATGATTTAGAAATTCGATTATTTAATAGTTCAAAGCTGGCTAAAAGCGGTCAAAGTTCTACCAACCTGTATTTCATTGATCTTAACAGTATGTGAATCGCCGCTTTTTATAATACTGAAATTTTCTCCAAAATTTGAAATGATACACTCATCCAATTTATTTAAAATCTGTTTCAATGGCGTCAGAAAGATAAGAATAGAAATTTCTATTAAATAGCTACTTCATTTCTTCGGTCTCAAGTTTGTTATTATATTTTTTTTTTTTTGCAGAACAACTAGATGGAAATTTGATTTATTTTTAATATTCATCGTGCCACGTAATTGTGGATTTCTTAACTTAATTCCCCCAGCTTTACGTGAAACTCGCTTCCATTAATCATTCGGTAAATCCGCTCTAATGCTGCTGCTATACAGCGCGGTCTTGCCCAAATTTATTATTTAGTCGACAAAGCTCCTCTACTGCATTTCGCACCGGCCGAGCCAGGGACAGAGATATTGGCTAGTTTGAAAGGCAGTGATTTGTAATTAATTATCCGATAGCTTATTACATTTTGGGTAGATAGGCAACGGGATGATGTACGCTGGAGGAATTTCGATGAAATAACTGCTTTCTTTCTGCGTTGTTTCGCAAACCCTCGGAGCTTATGGTTCTGTCTTGTTATGGAAGAATTGTTTGATCGTTGGGACATTTGCACGCTGGTATGTTTTATAATAGTAAATATAAATATATTTTTTTCATTATCACTTCCATTTCCTAAAGATTGGAATAAAATGCGATAATTTACAATTTTAAATAGTATTATAAAACCTTAACAGCATAAAAAATGAAAATATAATCACAAAACTGCTTTCTTGGCTTGTCAATTGATAATTTATTCTATTTGCCTAGCAGGAGATTAAAAGAGTCTTGATTTATAAATGATGTATTTCATTACCATACTGCATGTAGTTCCCCACAATCAACAGCGCTTCCGCGCGAGGTGGTAATAAATTTGCTCGCTTACTTCGCCGCCACACCTCTAGTGAGCGTTTCGGAGCGTTTCGTGAATGGTGTGAAACAGGTTTACAAATTGCTCCTTACAGCCTAATTTCCTGCACGTGCTTCACCCTAGCATGGAATGAAAATATCCTGGAGAAAGAGGGCGAATGATGATCAACCATTTTAAACAGGACAGGAGGCCGCCCTACCGTGTGTCGATACCATCGGCAATGGCGAATCTTAATTCGTCTCCTGCGTATCCAATTTTCCGCCAATGAGCAGCGTACGGCTACGCCGTTTGGGCCTACGCGCTATTGATTCGTTGCTTGTTGCACGAGGTGAGATGTGCACAGAGATTTGGATGCCGATGAATTTTCATCGCTGATACGGCAGTACATTGCCGGGAATATGGTATCCTTCACCGTCGGCTCCCATTCCCCTTTCCCGTCGCCAGTGACTGGGAGACATCCGACAACATAATTTTAATCATGATTCTGTACTTTCCTAGAAAGTTTGCTGTAGATAATGGAGAAACGGAAGCCAACTCCCTCCCTCCTTATCGAACGCTACGCTTCACCTGTAGCGAAGGCGAAGTACAGCCGTCTTGCCGTTTACAAGCTATGCACGCGTGCTACAGCCTCGCTCGGTGTAAAAAGATGCTATCATCGCAACGATAATTACGTGAATAGGGGTAATTGTATATCGGAGCATCAGCGTATTGCGTGCGTTTAGTACCGTGAATGTTTGAGTGGTTTGTTAAAAATCAATGGGAATTATTGCACTTGATCTCTCATTAGTACAATCCCGCCCGATTGCTCCCAATTTACTGAGGTTTGTTGAATGCTAACTTGCTTTAGCCCACAATCAACCCATCCATTTGTTGATTCGCTGTGTAGAGCTCCTAGGGTAATCTGTAGTAGGCTATCAACACTGCATGTTTTCGATACTTCTAACAACCTCAATTCACATTGCCGATGAGGAAATAACATTTGGGCCATTTAAAAATGAACGAAAAAATTACATTTCAATCATTTACTATCATCAACGCATGACTCACGTTGAGCAAAAGCGTAATAAAAAAAAAATAAATAGATGGCCATCCCGCAAAGCCGCCGCGTGTTTCCGGCCCGCGGTCGGTTGTTTATACACGCATATTTACGATCGCTACACGAGACACCGAACGCCGCTGCCGTGTGATGGGAATGTAAAAGGTTATTAAAGTGTCCGCGAGTTGGTGTTGCCGGAACAGGTTTCTAAGAAAAATGGGCAAGATTGTTTCGTGAGCAAGGTGGATAAAAATATGTGTGTTAGTTAAAAAAGCGAGTAGCATATCAAAGCGCACGCAGAATGATTATTATTTTCGCGGACGGGAAGCCGCGATTTTTGTTTATAAATATCTACCAGAAAATATCAAGGTGTGTATACCTACTGCTCTTCGCACGCCGAACCGAATGAGGGGCGTGAGGAGGAGGGATGATTGGAGTTTTGGTATCCAAGCCCCACACGCCGGGTTGGGAGAAAGTCACAAAACGTCGCGCCGGGCAGAGGGCTCACTTGAAAACCGCACGACGCTAGTCTAAATTTATCTCAGACGCGTGCGTCTCCTGCTGAAACATGGCGTCGTCGTTTGGCCTGCCGGTCGTACCGGCGTTTTTGGGTGACAGTGCTGACGAGATTTCGCTATAAAATGGCTACTCCTCCGATGCCATTTATTACTCCACCGTAGAAGAGCGAGCAAATGGAGAGATACGAGACGTTTGATTTCTTCTGCCAGATAGACTATCTTTATCTGCAGCCTCTTCACCGCCGCAGCAGTGCAGGAGGTTGTCTCCGCCCGTGTTGTCGGTGGTGTAAATCATCATTTTGTGTGAAAGAATTTTATCTACTGCGCGCGGTACGAAAGCACCTGTCGAAGAAGACGATGCAGTTTTCGAAATACGTGTTGCCTTTAGTGAAATTATAATTATCCACAAATTCGCGAAACTAACGCATGGTTTTCTCTTTTTTCTTGCAGGTAATGACTAAAATGACGAACTTACGATGTTTCGGTAAGATAAATGCATTCCTTTGGATCAGTTTTTTGATCAGTGTGTTACTGTATTATAAATGGTCTTACATGTAATGTGGTGAGTAAAGATCTTAGCCAAATCGTCTGCTCAATACCTCCAGCTGAGTAACGATAGAACTTCACCTACAATATTGTTACGGAAAAGAAGAATTAGAATTTGAGTTAAAATAAAAACAAATAAAATCATTACACAGATATTTCAAACCCTTATCAAATGTATACTTCTGGCTCCACTGATTGAGAAGGTGCTCCTCACTCTATTCTTTACATCAGTTCCATCAAAATGCTTTGAATATATCATATTATCATCTTTATATCTTATTATGACAACCGTAAATTTTTTAAAATTATACCTTACAAACGCACTTGAAAAGTTAATAAAAGTGCTGCATAGAATATTTCCAAATGCTTTGCAAAGATTTATCAGAAATGTTACGTAGGACAATTTGTAATTGGTCTGAAAATAATTGGCTTTATATTGCTAATTTTTGCGCCTGATGTTTACATGATTAATTTTCCATAATAATCATGATGAATTTAACAAATAAAAATTAATTTTAACACGCTACCGCAGTTCGAGCTATCCCCGATCTATTTTCACACGCTCAAAACATAATTAGAAAGTGCGAGTGAAATTTAACAAAACAAAATTGAGTATCAACACACATAATTCACAGAGCTACAATAATCAGGTACTAATTTACAACAATGGTACAGCCCGCTCCGTCCAATGTCCAGATCCATTAACGACAAAACTTTAATGTTCGATTAACTCGTTTTTCATTCGGACACTAATTCAATTTATTTTCTCACGCGATCTCATGACACACCACCGGGGCATAATGTGTTGCATGTCGGTGGACTGTTTCGATGTATTTATCCGCTTCCATCAAGTATCACACCTTCCTTCACACACAAACACACCAAACACCTCCTCCTGCCCTGGGAGGTGGCGTGTACAAGCCGGGATCATGATTTTACCACCGTTCGAGGCTTCCGTTTATCCATCCATCCATCCCCCATGTGCCCCGCGCTGTGCATTGTCCACTTAGAGATTCTATTTGAAGAAGGCACCAGTTTTCCAATTCCGTGTTAAGGCGCACGACAAATGGTATTTGATTTCTTCGCACACATCTCGCGAACCGGCCCGGTATATACCCGAGACGCACGGTAATTTATCCAGGGCATCCTCGCGCGGGGGAACACTCTGGGGAGGTGGAGTGGAAATGTTTCGTGGAAAAACTGTAAATGCGCGCTCCCAGGTAACGGTGCTCCGGTTTTTCCGTGCGATCATTACCGGCTGCTTCGGGCTGTGGGATGGTGCGATCGCTTTTCACCATCGCCGCCGCCGCCCTGCTGGACGAATCCATTCTATGTCACGAATCTCGTTCGGTGGCGACCGGTAAACCGGTTGCTGCGCGTTGGTTTGCGCTTCTCGGTATTGGCGTGGCGGACCGATTTGAACGCGAACCTTGAAAGCTGTAGTAGCCGTGCACGACGCCGTTTGACCGTGTTGGGAAATCGGTAGCATGTTCGAGGGCAATATTAATGACGCAGCTGCGGACAGGTGATGATTTGGTACGAAAGAAAAGCAGGCCAACTCTGGGAAGAGATTTTTTTTCTTCAGATTCTTGTTCGCTTTGCTTTTTCTCTTTGGCACTCGGGGGATGCGCGATGTGTCCGTGTTGGTGGCACCACCAGATGGCTACCTGCACACCGATCAAAGCATATGAAAGCAAATTAATTTGCACCGTCGCCTGGCGCGCGCTTGTTTGACAGAGACTGAAGTAACCAGCGACGACGTGTCCCTGTTTGGGAATATCTGTTTATGGTTATGACTTACTTACCTTCAGGGGGAACGCGAACACAGGCGGGTTTTGTTTGTGTGGGGTGTGCGGTTCAGTAAATCCGACATTTACGGCGATAATGCGTCCCCGCGTAGTTTAAAGTGGTCAGCATGCTGTCGAGAATGTCTACTGCCTGATTAAGCGTTAATGTTCTGATAAAAATCTCTCCCATCTAATGCGGAAGGTAGGTGGTACGCAAGAAGAATGTCACGTGCCACCGCTTTGGGTGACTGATATCCCGGACGTAATCCGGCCAGCGACTAGCTCAGAAGAACGTTCGAAACCACCGAATTCTGCGGTCCACTGGGATTCATTCAAACACCCACCCAGCGCACGTACCGATGGTACCGAGAGCTGCTAACCGACCGACCGACCATTCGATGGCATGTGTCGACACGACCGCAAACAATGGCAGCTTGCTGCGCGAGCGCAGCTTCCCTATCTTTAAAATCACCTTTTTTTCCGCGGCAAAAGGATACTACGGTGTTTGTGAATGTTTTAGGACGGGAGGGAGGGGTTGGTTACAGTGGGTTGCCCATTACAAGCCTACCCGAGTAGGAAACATGAGAGCCATAATTCAAACTAAATTGTTTGGCTTATTACCGGAGTGAATATTTATGGGAATCGTGTGTCCAACAAACTCGTACACCTCTATTGTGCGCAGGACCAGTGAGAAGGACCACCGACGTGGTGCACAAGCCTTTTCCTTACGTTACGCGCCCTGGGGGGTTTTGGTAGGGGTTAAGGTTAACGGTCGTAACAGGCTCCACGGCAAACGCGGACGAGACGAGCATATCATCGTGTCAGCTTTCCGGCTGGTAAAACAAAATATTACAAAAATTGTGCTAATAAAAAAGCACAACGGGAGGAGGAGGAACGATAAACGGAAGGTGCGTGTGACCACCGCACGCGAGCGCGCGCGCGCGCCCTTGTGTATGGGTTTGTGGAAGCGAAAAGGCTCGCTCTTCTTGATCCAAACGACAGGAAAACTGTCGGTTCGCTTGCACGCGGCCAGCGCGGGCAGCGTCGTCGTCGTGTCTCTCCCGAGATTATGATACTGTGCGCCCGGCTATGTTTGCGGCGTTGCGTGAAAATTGAAATAAATTTTAACCAACCTGGCTGCAGGATGTAAGGATGGACGGAGGAGCCGGCGCACCAGCCGGGCAGAGCGAAACATTAAGAATTCATTCATTCTGTACGGCTTTCTTTCCGCACGGTCACAAATAGGTTGCCGTTTTACGCACACTTCCCTGGTGTGCGTATTTTATTTCCCTTTTTTTTTGTTTTTGCTTGACTGCCCTTAATGAGCAACGACGGGACGGGGTTGCGGCAGGCACGCTTCCCTGTCTCTCAAAATCTTTCTCAGCCGCCGTAACGGTGTAGCGATTTTATGTAACATACTTTTTGCTAATTTATTACTAAAGTTAGGTGTTGTGTTCGAGGGGGCGAGAAAAGGAGAAGGAAATTATTGATGCTCCCGGCGGCCGAACGAAGTTATTTTGGACGGAAAATTAATCGCCGAAAAGGGTTACCCTGATTAATTTGTCCTTTATCCCGATACGGGTAATAGGGGATTGAAATCCGTTTTTTTTATGATGCAATTGGTGGGAAAATATGTAAATAATTATTGACGTTCGAGCTGAAATAGCGTTTTCTCTTCGACAGTACCGGCAAGGTGGAGGTTTTTTTAGACGAATATTTTCTTTTTTTTATATTGATGGACGGAGAATTGAATTATGTAACATTAATACAATAGACGATTGGTTTCATATTCTTATGAAATTTACCCTTTTTCTCGATGAAGTCATCACTGCTTGTCGATCATAAAATTATGCAACCTTCACACTTGACTTACATCTCACCTATGTTGATGTAAGTACGTTGTACTATGTTGTACGAAAAATCACATAAAATAACAAAACATCAGATCTTACCCCAAGATGGAACACCTTTTTTTGTTCTCACATCGTTCAGCAAACGACCGAAAACGAATCTTGAATGTGGCGAATGTTGAACGGATAAATTTTCGAAAACCGTCAAGCAACGACCTAAACGTTACGAAAGAAAACAAATTTTCGGAAAACGGAAAATAGCCAATTCCGGTGGACAGTTTTTTTTCTCCGATGTTGTTGCTCCCGCATTTAGTACACGCCAACGATCAGCGAAGTAAATTTTCCCTGCAAACCTTGCGCCTTTATTGCGTTTCCATTCTTCGTCGGTTCCTGCTGATTCCCCAGCTTGGGTCGGTTTTCTTCGGCGGAAATCCGGGAACGAAAAACGGTTGTTTGGTTTTCGCGGCTGTGAACGGGTAGCCGAGCGGCGTGGTGGGAGGGAGGGGGGGGGGGGGGGTTAGGCTATAGGGGGAAGCCGCGCAGGAGAATTTTCGGCCCGCGTATCCGAAATTTGCGATGAGCCTTCAGAGAGAAACGCGGAGGAATATGTGGGGATAGAAATGGACTGACGAGAACAGAAAAAAAAAACATCCAGGATATGGCTGGATAAAAGGGAAAACATTAAATAAACATGAGCATTTGCATAACTGAAAATTAAATAACCGGAGATAAAAGCTGAACCTATGCCGCCGCCGCCGACTTTGTACTGCTCGGCGGACGGTTAGAAAGTTTTACTTGAGCATGGTGTTTTTTTTGCCTTTTTTTTGAGGAAAATGATTGTATGTCAAGCAAAAAGTTACATCGCTTACGGTGAAGAAGTGTTTTTGTGCGCTGCTCGGTGTGGACGTTTTATATTAATAGTTCATAGGGCGCGGAAGCAAGGCGACGGGGAATCTGTGAGAAAATGTGTAATTCTTTCGGGCACAGGGCATAGGTACGACACGTATTTTCTGGTTAATTTAAATCGAATGAGGTTAACAACAAATTGAGGACATTTTAAATGCCGGTGTGTAGGGGCAGGCGGGGGGGGGGGGGTGAAGGGGGGGGGGGGGGGGGGGGGGGATTGATTATCGATTTTTAGTTTACATTTTCTTTCCCGTTTGTGCTATTTGGTATCAAGATCATGAATTTCGTATCAAGAAACTTTTTATTTTAATTTGGCAGCTCATCATGCTCATCGATTATCGAATTCAAATTATGATTCAAGAACTGTCCTCTAAAACTATTGTTGTATCTATCGGTACCGCAGCAGTTCACACCCGCTTGTTAGTGGTATGCTATTTTCGAAATCACAGGCGAGCTCTCTCGTTCTTTGTGCCCAACAAAGTTTCCGCGAAAGTAGCAATTCCTCCCCTGTCATGATTCGTTTCGTATGAGCACGAATAAATTCACCGTTTGTCGGTAGCAAAGAGAACCGAGACACAGACACAGGCTCCGTATCAGGAAAGGTATCTAGCGAGTTGGTTCTATTTTTCCCGTCAGCCCAACCGACCAAAAAAGAAAAAAAAATGATTTACATGCGTGCACTAGACTAGATCGCGTCGCACTGAGCGTGTCAGCAGCGATACTGTATTGCACTGCGGAACTATGAAAACAATTGCATACGTGTATGCAATTAAAATACATCTACCAAGCTCGGGCAGACGACAGCTGCCGGTCCATTTATAACTTTTCCTCGGTAACAATTAATGATGCAAGGCGAAATGGGTGTATGTTACATGTCTTTTTTTTCGTAATCCTTAACGCCTTTCTTGCGAACATTAATGTATTGCAACGGGCACAATCTTCCGCGAAATCTTTTGTCTTATCCTGGGATCCTGGGTTGAACAAAAATGGTGATTAGTCATACAAACTGGAGATATAAATAAAATAACAATCAAACGCATTGCAGACAAAATATGCTGTACTTGTCTAATTGAAAATATATCATACAAACACTGTACATATAACAGGTTTATGCACTCTCAATTCAAAGCTCAGACGAAATTAACACACTTTCGTGTTTTATCTATCTCATAAAGTAAATGGCTCCTGCTGGATTTTAATTACTATACAGTAAACGCTCTTCCGTTGCCTTTTATATGATTATTTTTTTAAATTAAATATATCAGCTTGCGTTGTATTTGATCGATCACCTTAAAATACAATAACCATATGAATACAGCAGTTAACAAGTATAAATTTAAGACGATCTGGAAGCGATATTTGACTATGTTGAAATTTTCGCTAAGTAAAACAGTCAAATGACACTTTTTTGTAACCGTTAGCTAACTATTCTAGTGTTCAGTTAATAATAATATTCATCATTTTCTCACCAGAAACAGGTTTTTGTAATTTGGTATCAAAATATCATAAATGCGTGGTGGATTACTTGTTAGACGTAGGGGCAGTAGTAGATGGAATTTACTAAGTGTAATAATTTTGGGACATGCGAACTTGTTTAATTGTTGCTTTAGTTGTTTTAAACCTTTTTTGTTATTGTTAATGCCATCATAATTATTATTCATAGTTATGTTTATACACGAAAAGCTTTTTGTTAGTACCAAATTTTTAAGATGGCAATAGTAATTCCCATGTTTCCACTAATAAATCTTAGTTAAAAATGATAATGTCTGATTATTTTATTTTTCCATTCGCAAAACAAAGAATAAAACAACAACTACATAACACCACTTCCTGTAAAACACTTTCCTTCTCTTTCTGGAATCAATTATGTTCAAGAGAAAATTAAAAAAGTACCTTAATAGTACGATTAACAAAGAGGATACACTTACATTTAATTTGATTTATTCAAAAATTGGCTGATTGAAATAATAAATCCGTTAGTTTTCAGATGTTCCAAATGTGTGTGTGTGTGTGTGTAACAGCAGTTAATTGTATTAAATGTTAATTACTTCATGATTTATCATCTTGCGGTGAAATTTTGAATTGCGATAGCATGAAAAGTGTGGTGGCATATTGCAAATGATTTACTGCCATGCCATTTTGACCTGTGCGGCGAGATATTACGTATTTATTTCATTAACCGTGTACCACCTTCGCCGGTGAGACATGGGGAAAAAACGGATCGGATGTAGCGTCGCAATGAAAAATATTTAAAATCACGTACGCGCGCCCTCTGTACTGTCCCTCCGTTAATAGCAGATCGAGTATTTGATCCAGCTACCTACCGGGCGCGGTAGTAAAGTGTCTCCTGGTGCCCAGGCGGAAGGTGCAGAGTATAAGGATAATTAATCATGCATGGCGCCATATGCAACATGTGGGTAATTAAGTTGTTGCCGCTAATATCACTCCACCAAAACGGTACCTTACGCTCCAGTGAGTTCCTGGGCGGCTGGTTGACTATGCCTCCTAGCTCATTCGATCATAATTATCCCTTCAAGAGCACATCCCACCAATGCGTACGTACACACACGCCCGTCCCATACTGTGGGAAGAGCAATTTAGGTGGTAATAAACTTGCGATCATGTTATTGTATAACCTTTTGCTATTTTGTTGCTATACGGACGGAAGCGGCGTGGAGTGATCGTGCTCCAAAACACATCTGTAGAGTCCGAAAAAAGATTCGCCTAAATCATTTATCAGTCAAGCACGCGCGTCACATGGAGTTATCCTTAAATTGATATTTTCTTTTCATTCCTATCTACGTTTCTTTCTCCACGCAGGAAGTCGGAAGCATTATCGGAAAAAAGGGAGAGATCGTCAAGCGGTTCAGGGAAGAGGTAAGTACTTGCTGGAAACCAAAAAGCAATTTGATTGTTCTTTACGTCGTCACGCCAGGCATTATACACTACTGCACCGATGCGATTGTTCGTCCCGCGTCGAATGATTTACTTTGGTTTATGTTCTGTTATCATTTCATTCTACGTTCGCTTTCTCCGTAGGTTTTTGTTAGGGTGTGTGTGCGTTTTTTCTTCTGCACCTAGTACATGGAAGAAAGGATTTGAAACATCCTGTTATCGAAGCTTGGATTGAACAATAACGGGCAGAGTGCAGAGTTGTGTGAAGTAAATCTCCTTACGCGTACACCGCACGGATGGGTACTTTCGGTCCAAACGACGATATTCCAATAATCGAGTGGAACACCATATGTCACGTTTCGACAATTGCAAGTTTTATGCTGCTCTCTTCAATCGCGATTCTTGTTTTTGTTACAACAGTGAGTTACGTTTCATTGAAATTGAAAAGCGATATTTTAAAACAAAGCATTTGTTATCTGCCACAAACGTTCTAGTTGCGTACCAGAAATTGAGTTGAAACACTTGGTTAAAATAATAACCACTTCTTCGTTTCTTTGTCTACTGAAAAGAGCGCATAAAGTTTCTCCAGGACGAAGCATTGCTAATTAGTGACTTCAAAGTTTGTTTCCGTTGTCAGCAATCGTTACCTAGTATCATTACTTTGCCGATATCTGCGGTTCTTCCCGCCAACAATTACTATTGTAAAGTACGATCCCGGAGTTGCACAATGCCTGGTCGAAAACGTGCGAGCATTGTGAGTTCCTATCTTTTGGAAGTTGCAAAAAAATTATAGTTAAGCTCATTTGCAACTAAGGTATTTGTTTGGGGACTTTTTTCCGATCGATACAGAACGCGGGAGCAGGGATTCCGGTGTAGGAAGCGTGCAGGATCCAGAGCGAGGTAAGCGGTATATGGCATGAGAAAATAAGAGAGAGACAACACGAGCAATAAGAACTCCAACCGAACTACACAAAAGATATAGTCAACGGAATGCGATATGTATTAATACTCTTCCATCGTCGACCGAATGAAGGAAAAGCGTCGAAAGAAGCATATCTATTTCCGCCTCGGTTTACCGTTACACCTGCGCGTTTCGGAAGAACGCTAATATGGATTCATTCTACGAGCAAACGGAGAACCAGACGCGAGACCCAGGATTGGTTTTCCTTTGGGAAAGGGGAATGAAATAATCCCATTATCGAAATTCCAGGCTTTTCTGTACTCCGCCTTTCACTCCACCGCTCTCCTTGCCGGTGTGTATCCGTGCATCGTTGCGTGGTTCCATAGTTCCCTCTACCATAAACCCTGCTTTGCTGTAGTACAGAAGAAAAATATTATTAAAAATCTCATTCAAAACCAACACACACACGACGGGCGCGCGTATGCATGCAAACATCCTGTTTGTTCCCGATGGTTGATGATAACCTTCCACATCCTTTCGTTAACGAAGTTGACGAAGTCCTGATCGTGTACCGGGCTCAAGTGAAACGTCTACTTTAATTTAGAGACTGTCTGTCACGAAAATGACGTTCTTTTGTAGTATCGTTTATGTGTATCATTTTCCCGTTGTGAGCTTCGCGGTATAGATATTTACAAGCGCTTCTTACACAGATTGCAATTCAATCGATCAAATCGACGACTGTTGAGACTGCACTCCTCACAGTTTATGATACATAAGATGAAACTCGGTTTTTCTCTGCTTCATTGTACAGCTTATAAAGGAATATAAACTGCCTGAGCAATGAAATATCCGTTGAAAAATAGTGTTGAAAGTGAACTGTAGCTCAGTTCGCTTGGAAAAGCAGTCGTTCGTCGTTATGGACACCAACATTTCATCTACTTAGCATCATCATTAAACAAGCCGCAAACAAGCAGACAATCGTTTCAACGCCTTAGCAGCTGACGTTTGAATTAAAGCGGAAATCTTTTAAAAATTATGCTCCAACAGTGCGTACAAACACGAACCAAACGAACGAAACTGCAAAAGAGATGCCGAGCCATAGCAATACACAGCTAGCAGCCGCGTCCCTGCTGGCCATGAACTTTTTACCGGAATATAAACATCCGCGTCCGCTTCCGGTAGGCTGGATGTGGAGTGTACACCCCATGTGGAGGAAGCTGGCCCTAGCAGATGGGTAACAAACGAGCGCCACTGCCAACCGCCAGCAGCCTCGCGGATGGAAACGAGAAAACTTTTGGCCTTTTTACGCTCGGGCATGTGATTTGCTGTCGGGATATTTTCGACCTCTGGCCCCAGACGACAGGAACGCTTCCTATATTCCTTTTGCACTTGTTTCTTTTTCTTTTTCGAGAAGCTTGTTTGGTATAGATTTTACTTTTTTTTCTCCTCACCGAGTCCACCCCCACCCCGCGTCGGGAGACTACTACATTGTCTTTTCCAGTTGACCCTGCTTCCATCCTGTTCCTCACTCTACAAATCGCCAAATCATAAAGTTTTGTCGTTGCGAAATTTGTTTAGAGTTTGTTTCGCTTCGATCCTTGGTTGGGGCAAGCAGGCAGGAGAGAAATGGTGGCACTCTCGCTCGTTTCCGTGGCAAAAAAAATGCTCGCAGCGCTTTCGGCCGTTCTTTGATGAGAGGTTGGGTCAACGCCGTCGACACCGTCGTAATGCCTGGCACTTTAGGCCGCTCATAATTAAATAAAGTTTTCTAATTTTTTATCACATTATACCTCTCTCCCTTTTCTCTCACAGTCCGGCGCAAAAATCAACATATCAGACTGCTCGTGCCCGGAACGAATCGTGACGGTCTCCGGTTCCAGAAGTGCGATCTACAAAGCCTTTACACTAATCACGAAGAAGTTCGAAGAGGTACGTTTACTTTTATTGGAGAGCGTTTTAATTACCATTCGTGGTGAATATTTTCGCACGATGAGATAATGTTTCATATTTTACGTCTTCTCTTTGCAGTGGTGTTCACAGTTTCAAGACAATACAAATGCACAGGGTAAACCACAAATTCCAATTCGTTTGATTGTACCAGCTAGTCAGTGCGGCTCTCTGATTGGTAAGACCGATAAGTCGCTTATGCTTTTGTTGCGTAATATACTAACATCTTTTCCGTCAACATAATTTTTTTTTTCGCAGGAAAGGGTGGCTCGAAAATAAAAGAAATTCGAGAAATCACCAGCTGCTCGATACAAGTTGCAAGCGAAATGTTGCCAAGCTCCACGGAACGCGCCGTTACGCTGAGCGGTTCGGCCGAAGCCATTACGCAGTGCATCTATCACATATGCTGCGTTATGCTGGAAGTAAGCATTCATAATTTTAAAAAAACTGTTAAAACATCGACTTTATATTAACAAAATTTCAACGTTGTATGCCATAAAAACGGTCATTTTCAGACTAATTTTTTATGTCCTATGCATTTAGCGCACCTCTAGTATTTTGGTGCCGTTGCCAATTTAGAAATTCTAATTGCTTCTCCCGCTCCCTTGCCATTGAACTCGCATACCGTACGTTGTCTGCCGCGACATTCACGAACCTGACAAATGGTATGTGATCTTTTGTGCTGCCGAATCCAAATGTCGGCCCGTTCATCTTGATAGTCTCACCGCGAGTGTTCTCGCACATGTTCGTCCTGACCGGTAACAATAAATTTTCGTTGCAAAGGCCGTGCACTTCCCCCTCATCTCCCCCCCCCCCCCCCGCCGTTCCTTATCCCGTCGTGCTTCAATGCAACGAGCTGCTTTCACGATGATTAATCTCCCCCATGGTACTATTCTGCAAGAACACGGCCAGTGCAGTGCGTAGCTCGGAATAGTTCGTAATCACAACCCATTATTCGGGACACATTTTCACGCTACGATTGCAAATGGACTGCGTTTAAATTTTAAAGCACACAATATGCAACGCTTTTGACAAACCGCTCGACTTCCGCTTTACACGTGAACGTAATTTCGCTACAAAACGCAATCTAACCCGAAAATAAACTGCTGTAACATGCTGGTTCAGTGTACGTTAAATGTCGGGATGAAAACGGTCGTAATTGAATCACTTGACACAAATTATGTTCGAATAGAAAAGATTCAACATTCAAGTTTTATTCTGTGCATTTCTGTGTACTTTTTAAAGTAAAATGAATGTACGGAAATTTCAATCGAATGCGCGAAGAGCCTTTTAAAAAAATCTGTGTAATCCATTACAAAAAAAAACGAAAATCGCAAATCCCTTTACTTTACTTGTGCCCGTTTTCTACTGTCACTCGACGGTGGTGTAATCTTTTCGTTTCGTTTGGATGATAATATAAATGACTATACAGTTTGCTCGCTGCGAACTTTACCGTCGAAATGTGGTGGGCTTCTCTTGAAATGTCATTTCATTGTGAGGGCATCTCTTGTTCGTCCCCCTCAGCAAGCTACAGCTTCGGTGGTTCGGTTTGGCAGCACCGTGTCTCAAAAAAGGAGAACATTTTTACAAGTCGAACAAAATTGGGAAGCGATTGAAACCAGGACGACGAAGTAAGTGGTCAAAAAATGAGGCGGAAATTTTATAGAAATTATTGCTCATGGATAGTCTTTTCGCTTATGCTGTTTTATGGCCCCCAGCAAGCAGCAATATTTTTGAGAGTGGTTTTTCCCGCGCACATCCACCAGCTTATCATTCGGTCGCTTTTAGCCAAACACTTGCCGCGTGCACCTTCCTGCTTCTCCCATTCGTCTGTCTTCATCCACGTGGATTCATTTAAAATTTCCTGGATAGACGAGCGTCTCCGTTGTGCCGTGCGCCTTCCGTCACCGTCCTGGACCAAAACCACTACCAATTTACTATGTTTTCTTCGTTATTTTGACAGAATGCTTCAGGCGGCAAAGATTTTCTTGCCAAAGAAGTGTTTCTGAATGGGTGGGTGTGTGCGGTTGAAGGGAAAAGAGAGAGTGAGCGACAAGAGTGCAAGCGAGATCCATATTTGTGAGCGAATGGGAAAGAAATAATCCGCTTAGTGTTAACTCGCAATTTATTTAATGAAGTAATTTCGAATGGTGCGGTACGATTATTCGGAGTTTCGCTGGGATGATTCTGGGTTAAGACTACCGTTTGCTGCCACACAAACACTTTTGCCACATCATCCAGCAATCGCGCTTGGTAGGAAAACTTTCCCAATGATCTTTTGCGTGTAAGCAGAATAGCGCTCTCGATTTCCTCGCTTGCCGACGACGCCCGTGTCAGATAATTAATAATGTAACGATGGATTTGCCACGACGATGGCTGGCAACGGGACAACAATGCGCGTTTTTTTTTTTAGTTTTATACCTTAGAGTCAAAACCGATCCCCTTTTCCCTTTAAAAACTAATTGTTATTTTCTTCCGCTCGCGACGGATGCTGTGTGGATCGAACCTTGTGTAAGGTTGTTTTGGTATGAGGAGCGTCTGATAAAAGTGTAGAAATGGCGCTGCTCATACTCACATCCGCCGTGAAGCTGTGATAAGTTTCGTACTCGAATTTTGCTAGCGTATAGAGGGGAGCCTAGAGGAGTGCACAAGCGGGTCGGGTAGTCGTTTTCTTCCGTCTCTGCTCACCTGACAATTAGAAGTAATGTGCAGACTGAAAAGAAGCATCGTTAATTATACCATTTTGCTGCTACTAGCTGATTATGAAGTTATAATAGCAAATGGGATTTAGGGATTTTTTAAAAAGAATTCTGTTTCTGAACTGGTGCTGATAGCAATGATTAGTTTTAATGCGAAAGTAATCCCTAAGCACCTGTTTAATGTGTGCCAAACTGAAACGCTTTTTCTATACCTGACGGAGTGATATGTTTAATGTTGGTCTACTACGTAATATTAGAAATTTGTTTTCCTGCCGTCTTCTTTGTTTGGTTGATCAGTTTAAAGTATATATTCGTTTTGTTTTTACGTCTTTTTTTATGTTAGAAAAGTTGTACATCTGAATTGAATACAAATTTGTTCAGAAAAGTGTATAGGCTTGTACACAATAAGCCCTTTGTGTCACTAAAATCCTATTTGAATAGGATCATAGTGGTGAAAAATGAATTTGTATGCGACATTTTCATCCTCAACTCAATCCCACCCTGTACAATATCTAAAATCTCCAAAACATATGTAGTTTGACAGATCATACATTACACCACGATTCGAATCGCTAATATTATTCAATCCCCAATTGAGGTGGCTTTGAGTTTTTTTTATATAATTGTAACAAATGGTTTCACACGAGTTTCAGTATGACCTGGTAAACCACACACATCGCTAATTATTCATATGTTACAGGTGTCGCCTTGCTGCCACCACAAAAAACATCACGCACACACAGCCGTGGGAAAACGGAATGGCATACATATTTTTATGCAGCGTTCTTATTAGTAAACCACCCACAGGATATTTTACCTCCGTCACCTCGCCTACCTCGTTGTCCTCAAATCGCCTTCATGGTGAATGGGATAAGGGATAGGGGGTGCGCTTATGGGTTGGCTATTGTGACGGAATTTTGGGAAAACAGTGAAATATTTCAATTTACAGATTAGAAAGCTTTTGACCACATTTTCCCATGCTGCGCGGAGCCACCACAAGCCGAAAAAAGGGTGTTATGTATGTGTGTGTATGTGTGTGTGTGTGAATGTGTCCCTTTAATGTGGTTTGCAGCTGTTACAGCCAGATCAAACCGACCCCCGCTAAGCTCGGTTGTTTCTACCTTTTTCTTGTGTCCACAGTCGTCAGCCATTTCGGATTGTAATAAAAAACGTCATAATTAAATTCTATGTGCAACATTCTGTGTGCAACAGCCTGCTTCGCTCTTTCGTTTAACTCCGTGTCGTTGTTCCGTTTAGTTGGTAGCACCTTTTGAACGGCGGTGGCGTTCTCTCCAGCGGATAGTATTTACATCACAATCATACCACTGATGCACTGCTAGTCCTCTGAGTGTAGTGGAGCTGCCGTAGGTTAAAGTTAGAAAAAAAAACATTTGACCTACCTGACGCAATGTGCACATAGCAGCAGCATTCGAAGGGTGTGACTACGATATATCCGAAATACAGCAGCGAAATAACCCAAATAAGCATACGGTGGCCTATTTTTTGATCGCCAACACCGGCAGCATACCATAATTTCGTAGGGAAGGTGAAAAACGACATTAATTAATGGGAGCAAAAATCACAGGCAGGACTCGTTTTACGAGCGAGCGACCGGCCCAATCAGAAAAAACATAGCGTACCTTCCGCTGCCTCTATGAGCCTAATGAAACCGGCGAATAATTAATCACTAAATTTTACGTGCTCAACCCGGCACCCGGTGTGTGAGCGACTGCCGGTGTGCAGTTGTGCTTGAGTGCAAGAAATGATTATTACAACAATACCCTTGCCTCCCAAGGAGGAAGGGATGCGTGTGAAGGTACGCTGATTTATCGTGATTTTTGATATCATATTTCTCCGACATTCACAGACGCGATCATTAACGCTTGGTTGATGGTACTCTAGTTGTGTTAATAGCTGGATAACTGTATTTAGTACTGATGTGGTTTGTGTTAATTGACGTCACATGTCGTGATTCGTTCTGCTTTTGGGTTGTAAATCTTGGTTTCGATTATTAATTTCATCAAAATAATCAAACCGACTGTAAGAAGATTCATGTTTCGAGAAGTTTTTTTTTTAAATAATTTCAAGAAGAATGTTGAAAATCAATGATTGGTTTTGAGGATGCAATCAATGCTGTCACATCGACCGTCCGTCCAGCTAACTCTCATGGCGTAGTATGTGAATGCTGTAATGTTATTGAACGGAATCAAACAATGGGAATGCATCATTCAGCAAGGTTCGATTTGTTGAGCCTCTAATGAATGTGGTCTGCAGCGTCATTCGGAGAAAACTCAATCGGAATGCTATTCATCTAATTTCCTTCCAACACTCCCAGCGAGGCATGGTGAAGATGCGATGGTGAAAAGCAGGGACAGTGCAATAGAATGGATGTTTCTAACTCATACTTCTAATTTTCTTTCCTTCCAGTCACCGCCGAAGGGGGCCACAATTCCGTACCGACCAAAGCCACAGGTGAATGGCCCGGTAATAGTGGCTAACGGCCAGGCGTACACCATCCAGGGCAACTACGCCGTACCGACACAGGAGGTATGTATAGCGCTTAATGGGGTGGTTTACTATTGTTCGTTTGTGTAGAAATCTCTTCCCATTCTCGCTGTTGCAACGGAAACATACACACATTCTCTCTCTCTGTTATCGATCGTGCCCTTTTCTTTACTGAATTCATCCTGCTGCTGTGTGTCGTTTCGACTTGTGCGCAGGTTTACTCTTAGAATCTTGCTGTATTATCTAACTGTACCTAAAGTTTTCGTTTAGTGTCGCCTTATCATTTGTCTGCTGCTATTTGTCACCTTTATTAAGAACTTAATGCCGCTACGCCTGCTTACGGGTAATACTACACCTGCCAACTATGTAACAAATAGTTTATATCGCTCAAGAAATTATGCTCTTCCGTACACGTGCGATGAAAAAAGCAAAAGAAAGTTTGAAGAAAAAAAATCACTGTGTTCCTTTTTGTCCTGTTGTGTTTTGTTTCCTGTACGTCTCGTGTCTCTGTTGTGCTGGTATGATTTTTTTTTTCATTTGAAGTTCCCCCGTACTAAACAACCAAAACTGCCAATCAAATTGATCGCTGTGGAGTTTCACGAAAACATTCTCACGTCCCCATGGCTAACGTTTTGTTGAATGCTTCATTTTCTCTCAGTAACATAGTGCAAATTTTGTGTCATTTCGTCTGTCTTGTGTTATTGTTTTTTTCCCCGTTATTACCATTTTCCTATATTTTATTGATCTACCGCACTCCCGATCACCGTACATGTCATATGGATGTGTTAACTTTCCTCCTGGAACGGAAAACGATCAAAATCATCGCTATTCCTCATTACATTATGTTTTTACAACTTTGCGATAATAGCCACGAACATGAGCAAGAAACGACAAAGAAACGATAAAAAGCATTGCAAAATACTCCACCCAAACATCTGCGCACACTATGTCTTTCTATCTGTTTTTGTATCTCTCTCTCTCTCTCTTTCTCTATCTATCTCTCTATCTACATAACTATCTCATAAATCGTTCGTTTAGACCTGCACAGTATATCCACTAGCCATTACCGGTGGCTTGCATGCGGGCATCTCCGGTTTAGCCGATCCATTACTAAAAGGAACACATCTACAGGGAGCGATACCTCCACATCATCTACAACCGATACCTGATGTGAGTTTAATCGTTTTTGATTGGTGCTGATTTTGCCTGGCAGTAACTTACTCTACCCGCCCCAAGCAAAATCCTCTCACACCAAACCCCGCCCCCCGACCCCTGCCCTCTCTAAAACATCATGCCGCCATTCTCGCCACCACCGAAGCCCTCCCTTCATTGTCCAGCGGAACGAACCCAACTTATGGTTAACTCATGTCTTCCAACTATCGTATCTAACTGTCATCGGTGGCTTACAGTAACAACAATGTTAAACACTCCTCTCCACAAACCTTCCTCTATTCTACGGGGCTGCAATAATACTCTAGTAATCATTCCATCGCTTTGCGAATGTGTCCTCTCTAATCTCTCCTTCATGTGTGTAGATATTATCGTATTGCAATGAAATCGGAGAAGCGAACGTCATTGATGAAAACCTTGTGCCTTGTGTCCGTCGTATAGCTCCTCCCTCATTCCCGCGCCAAGACGAGTGCGAATGCTTAGACAGTTTGTGTATCCTAGACATTTGTAATCATTCTTTTTCTAGTCAATAGCGTTAGATTAGCTGTAGTCTCCTGCAAAATAAATCCCTGGAAAATCACTATCGTTCTATCCGCTACTAAGCTTTACCTTTTCCTTCTGCCCCTTATTAAGCCCCTGAAATAAAGTGTAAATCGCGAAAAGCTCCGCTCAATCGTTCGCCTTGATTATGTAAAGTTCCTCGAGTTGGTAAACTCACCGTTATGCTCCTTTGTACATCGTGTCCTTTTTAGTAATGTAGTTGCTGTTGTTAATTGTGCGTATCCTTTTGTAGAGTTTTATTATTTTTTACTATCATTGCTTATAGTTGTGGTGCTATTTAATTTAATTATGCCCTGAACTGTGTATGGCTAAATTAATGTAAGCTTGTCAAATACGGAAATAATGCTATCTACGACTGCTAAGAACTAATAATGCTGTGTAAAGTATCACCTTCACAGGTTAACCCGTATCGCTATTTGCTCGGTGTTAGGACGAATGCAATGTTATGCATGTACATTATTCGTCATGACATTTCATTTGCTTGCACTGTGACACTATAAATATTAGCTGAATATGTTGCTTATCTATTGTGATGCTTTTTGAGTATGCTATTTTTCTCTTCATTTTAGTATTCACACACGAATGATGTCCTTATATTCGTGCGTTAGTAGGTTGATATTAATTATATTTGAAACTAGAGTAGCTATCTAAGCATTATCCGACAAGTATTATTTATGTTTTTGTGATTGAAAATGGCAGAGGTCGATCCGGTTGATTGCAAATAAATATGTTGTTGGTTTATTCATAATAATATAAGTACTAGTTTGTACATGTTTTCTAATTTTCCTCGAGGAGTAACATTTTGGCACAGAATAGTGTTAAAGAAGTAAACGTTTACACAACAGTGAACTGATGTGATGTTTTGATCTATTAAAAGGATTTATTAACAGTATTTCGGTCGTTCTAACTTCTCTTCTAGGTTTCGGGAATCGCCAAGAATCCACTTGCAGGACTTGCAGCTCTTGGATTGGCTGGTGCGATTCCTTCCAATACGGGTGGACTCAACCCAACTGGTAAGTAGTTCAGCCCATTCGGAATAGCCTATGGTTATAGTACTGCTGCCACCGCTACCCGTCCACCTAATACAGCCTTACCTCCCACCATTCCATATCCTGTGGACCAAAATGCTGTTATACTAAAGCTAATGCCCTCCAATATATACCCCACGCAGCTCTCGCCGCATTGGCCGGTTCTCAACTGCGAACCAACAACAACCGCAACGTAGCTCCCGTACAGTCGCAATCACACGAAATGACCGTGCCAAATGATCTGATAGGCTGCATCATTGGTAAAGGAGGTACCAAGATTGCCGAGATACGTCAAATTTCTGGCGCCATGATCCGCATTTCCAACTGTGAGGAGCGTGACAGCGGCAACACGGACCGAACGATCACCATTACCGGCAACCCAGACTCAGTCGCACTCGCTCAGTATCTGATCAACATGAGGTAGGTGGCACACTGTACTTTTACACTTAGATCTATTCTATCTAATATTACTACCGTTACTACCGATCGACATATCCGGCGAGGTTGTTTCGTATTCCGGGCGGTTGGTTGGCAGCCGTTAGACTGTTGACTCGCCGTTTCCAACACCGGGAGGAACCCAAAGGCAAAGGGAACCTCTGTTGGTGATTCACATTGCGCTCCTCTTTGTGTCTTTGTGCTAAACTATGCTATGTGCTCTACTTCTCTGTTGATTTTCCTAATCTTTCACCACTAAGTTTTGTAACATACCCTGTTTTATGGACAGAAATAGCAGTTTTTAGTTGAACACTGTTCCTCATGAAAATCTCAGGCCTCCTGTCAGCTACTTCGCAACAATTCCACTCGTTACCGATGAACTGAGTTAAGCCTTCTCCTTCTTGATTCGTCGAGCTTCAGTCTTTTGGATTTTATTTATATAGGGTTTTTTGTTCTGTTCGTTTCGCTCCGTGTTGATATTCTTGTGTTGCGTAGTACATTCTTCAAATTCGATTTACAATCCTTATCTTCCCAACGAATGTGAAAATGACGAACGACGACTATCTTCATCACACTTTTACGTTTACTATGTATTACTCCACTAAACAAGCAATGTATTTCTGCCTTAATTTCCTGCTCTCCTCTTGTATAAATCCATCATTAACCCAGCATCAACGGCCCTTCATCCTTTTTTTCTCTGGATTTCTGCGGAATCATTGTAACGTTGGAACAACTCTGGTCATACGTTATCCGTATTATAAAAAATGTTATAAGATGTTACGATGTTAGGTGCCATCAGCGGACTAACTCCTTACGCACGACATTGCTGCTGAAGTTAGGTTGTTTATGCACTTCTTCCCGACTGGCCCCTTCTGCTATGAAAAAGCTGTCGATCCTTCTCCACGGTGATGATACTCCTCCCCAACAACAGTCCTACGCGTTTCCAATCTATGAAGCGAGAGAGAACACCTCCGTCCACCTCATCCAAAAGCCCATGGAAATCCTGATTCGGTCGCAATCCTGAAAACGATTTTCCTTCCAGCAAACAAAAATCACGATCCCAAGCCATTATCATTACTATCAATATTAGCACACTAATGCGATCCTAGTACCCTCTCCCATAGTTTTACAAAACACGCGCATAAAACACATGCAATGGGCATACAAGCGACCCTCAGAAATGGTGGTGGTGATTCTGTTAATGTGATTATGTGTTTAATGATAAACTATTAAGATTGATGGATATTTTGGCAGCGAATATTAAGAAATATTGCATATATGTCTGAACATCAGCACAAAGTTTACTCTACATTTACATTTTTTTGACTGAATTCTTCTTGTAACCTACGCAGTCATGCCTGACTAATGAGACTAATATTAATCACCATAGTTGGTTAGTCTGTCCTTCGCCAGAAGGAAACGGTTCAGATAGAATTATGGTACCGGCCCTTTCATACGAAAGACCGACTCCGCTAACACAAAAATTTCCGCATTGTTATATTGCAATATTTCATTTAGTATAGCAGAAAAACTTCTTTGCATTCGGTAATAAAACCCCTGAAACAACTTTTAAACCTTAGCGTGAGCTACGTGCCAATTACTGATATTGCTGTGTTCATTAGTAGCAAATAATTAATAACCCAATTGTTCGAGTTGTCATTTCGCTGTGGAAACGATGTATGTTATGTATGCGGCAATTATATTTTCATCTCTTGCTGCCATCATCATCAACATGGACGGTAATGACGGCAATGGCCAACAATACAAAGCTATTATAGCTGTCGACGTCTACTGATACTTATTGATGAATTAAAATTTCCTATGCTTTGCAAATATACCAAATTAAAAATTGTCAATTAACAATTTTTCGATATCGAAATACCATAATCACATGATCGGAACACCAGCCACCATGAGTTGAGAGTATTTATTTATTGAACATATTCCCCATGCGTTAACTGTGCGATGTTAAATCGCCTTATAATGTTGGCTTCAGTTCACTACCACCGGGTATTTTTCGTGTAAATTATCTTAAAATATCCAGAATATTTGCGACGAAAAATGGTTTAACAGTTTAAAACATCTGCCAAGCTAACTGAAAATTCACACAGAACAATTTATAATAGTTCATCCAACCCGTGTCTTCCCCGTTGCTTGATATCCCAAGCTTTCCTTGGCTTCTCCATCCAAAAGCAAAACGGTGTTTGTAAACAATCCTCTCCTGTCTGACTTACTATTTGTTTGTGTTTTTCTGCGAAGAAAAATTTGCATCATGTTATCATTGTTCGTTGTGGTCACAGGGGCACCGTCTTCCAAACCTTGCCGTCCGTTCCGTCACTAACCCTCCTGCGATCGTAATGGTCGTAACAAGTACATTAAAAGTGTGTCCTTACTTAACTCGTACAAAAAAAAAAATACACTCCCACAAAAACCCTTCCGGATAAACCAAGCGCACTATCCTTACTAAAAAATCATCTTATACTCCGCTGTCTTGTTCCCGGTTTCACTATTCTACACCTCTGTCTTTTTCATTCTTTCTCTGTGTTTTCTGCAACCAATCAATGATCCTAATGCCCGCCCGTCCGTCCGTCCGTCCGAATGTCCGTCCGTTGCCTCTAAATATCCTCTACACGTTTCACTTTCTACTCTTTCTCTCTGTCTCTCTCTCTCTCTCTCTCTCTTCTCAAACCTAACAAACTTCCTCCTTATCCTCCCACAGCGTCGAACTTCAGAAGGCGAATTTAGGTGACGAGGCAGGCGCTGCTGCTGCCGCCGCCGCCGCTGCTGCCACGGCACAAGTGGCCGGTGCACAGCCAGCCACGGCTGGCATCGTACCGCCATCGGCGGCGGCCACGCTTACCGCGGCGGCATCCGCTGCTGCAGCAGCGGCCGCAAGTTCTGGTGTAACCGGAGCCGGTGCGACCGGGGCAAACGCGGCCGCTGCTGCCGCGGCGGTTTCCAACCCACTGGCTACGGCCATACCGCTGGCTCAGCTGCTTTCCAAGCCGGGGACGCTAAATGCGTTGAACAGCTTGTCGGCTCTCGGTAGTCTCACCGACCTGCTTGGCAATCTGTCCAGTGGGGCCACCGCGGTCGCTCCGATCCAGACGACCGGTGTTAACCGGCCCAAGACCACTCGTATGCGCTCTCCCAACACCAACAACAGCATGAACGGTGACAGCAGTAAGAAGAGCGAACGCAACAAGTTCAATCCTTACTAGAACTAAAATGTCGTCCTGATACGGAGGGACAGATAGGATGTTAGCGCGGCACTGCTGCAGCGGGACGGCAAAGGAAAGCCAGTAGGAGGGAGTGTGTTTGTGTGCTTGCGAGGTACAGAAGATACAGTACGAGGGACGGATGAGGTGTAGGTTCTCATAAGGCAAATAAGACAATGTAACGACAGAATTTACACAACTTTCATAAACACCTGGAGCGCATGTTCGGATGGGATATGATGGTACGATGGCAGCAAAAAGCATGCTCGTACCAACTCACTGCTTAGAAGTTAGAAAAGAACACTCCGGTTAATGTACGCATACGCCGAGCGTTCCGCTACTTAGGATTCGTAATTAGTCATACACTGTAGTACGAGTGTAAGTGACTGAGTTGATATAAGATAAGTGAATTTGGATTGAACTATACGCAGGAAACAGGATTCAAGATGCAAGAATATCATTACAATGAAGTGAAAAATACACAAAACCCACACACATTATAGAAATTGATTTTAAAATTTGTGTCGTTTAAGTTTTAGAAACGCTTCTACGTAAGACATGAACTCTAACGCATGTAACACATTTTATGTCGATGCGAGCTTGGTGGCAATGAATAACGGTCAGACAAAGGTGTTGTAGCCCAAGGTTGGACAGGTTGGACATTCTACAGTGTAAATGCACTGCATTTTATACTCTGCACGGAAAGAGATGGACAGGTTTTAATTTCAACCCCCGCTAAGATCATGTACTCGTTTCGGATAACCCAGAGCTTGCATTGTTGGATGGATTTTAATTAGTTAAAATATATGAATTGGGCTCGTCAGTGAAATAAATGAGCAAGAAGAAGAGTATCCTTAAGTTTTAACGGCCATTCGCGCTCACTTCACCGTCTGTTAGCTGTATCAGATTAGATAACATGACTTATCTGTCTTACGTGATCAGCCTTAACAACTTCCACAGCGTTCTCTTCGTTCTTTCTACTCTTTAAATAAATGTTTGTCACGCTGGCTTCAGATTCAGGTATTTTATTTGAGACAAAGATCGTTTAAACGCGTATCTATAGCCTTTTATGTAGCATCACTTGGCAAAGGTGATTGTCGTAAAGCGAAGACAGAGGCTTTTATTTGCGTAACCGTTGCTTTCTTTGAACGCTCCTATTTTCGTACTGGAGAAAGTGGATGGAAGGGAACAGCAAAAATGTGTGGTAAAAAAAAACGTTCCGCGATAGCAACGGGAATCCGGTCTATGATGGTACTTTTTTGAACCGTGATGATAACGATGAGATTTATTTTTAGATTTTAATTCGGTAGGGATTTTAATACATTTTCTCCCATTTTAATACTCTTCATGTGTACGTGTGGCAGGATAGTTTTTCATGTCTTCTTGCTGCACTGCACATGAAATCCAGCCTGCGCTCCCATGTTATGTTGTACTCTACCAACTTATTTTAAACCACATATGCGATAATGCTCTCCAATTGCCATCTCAGTGTTCGCGCCACGAACAATCTGTGAAGACAAACATCGGCGAAACGAAAGGTTGGTAAAAGCCGACCGCTCGTCCGAAACCCAAATTAATAGCAATAGTACCAACACAAGGCCACAATAAAACGTCGTTTACTCTACCACCCAATGCTCTGCAGACATGCATTCACTACAACTAACGATCCCGATGAATAGATGCAAACATCATCGTATATCCCTTTTTTAAGCGCAGAACTGATTTGGTGCTGGATTAATTTTAACCCATCTGCAAATTTGTCATTTGTTTTGTTTTAACTCTACGTTTAGTACGCCTCTTTTTTGCCATACCACAAGCAACCCGCTATAAATAGGCTGCTCTCTTCGTCCAAACTCGTCTCCTTAGTGGGACATTTTCAAGAATAAGCTTGGAAGGGAATAGATAGGGCCGTACCGAATTCGTTGCTACACTTAATCCCAGACATTCGCGAAGTACATGGAGATTCATGGTAGGATATGGTAGGTACGAAGATAGAAAGTAATACACACGACACAGTACGTCAAGCGATCGTGCCGCGTAAGGGGTTTGGATTGGTTTGGTTGACTACGTTTGCGGTGTAGTTCTGCCAGTCTCGAGACAAATATCGCTCTCTATTTCCAAACGGCTCTTTCTATCGTCGCGGCAGACTAAGGCAGACAGTCTCTGCTGAGAAGGAATAAAAGGAAAATCAGGGACAAAAATGTGCTTAATACGTTCGCAATGCTCTGCAACGTCGTGCGCGGTAATTTCGTACCTCTGTCAACACAGAAACCGCCGCCGCCGGGGTGAACACTACGAAATGATTCGAATTTTAATTTCAGCTTACTTCGGCTATTTTTAGTGGTGTTAGTTTTGCGTGTTTGTTACTTTGCACTTGCCGCACCACCCGATCGTGCACATCCCGCAGCCAGCCACACGAGTCAGATGCAATCAGTCAGGCTGTCAGATATGCAACAGATTGGCCTCTGCAATGTTGTGCCACCGGACGAGGATCCGATGTTGTGTGAGTGTGAAGAGGAGGGATGATGCATGATGAGATGTTGCCATCCACTCGTCAGTCACGCGACCGTTGATCGTACTTGAGCTGGGGTTTTCAGCCCCGCAACCTAAGGGGCTTGTGCGATTTCGGTTTTTGGATAGCGTAGTCCTATTTTGGGTACCTCTTAGCTGGATTAAATTAATCCCTATCTCATTGCGCGTGCTTGCATGTGCAATGTGTAAACGAACTGTGCTATTTGCTGGGATACTTGCATCCACCGTTGCAATCTTCCACTGGAATTTGCACAAACTCTTGTCCCATACGAAAAGTGAGAAGAGTTAGGTATTTCAAGACAAAAAAAAAGTGTGTCCTTTGTAATGAAAACTATTCTCTTTGGCGTATGCGTTGCTTAAAGAAATAACACAACATCTGAATCTCTTGCAATGGAAAATGCCGTTATATATGTGCACGGGCCTATAAAACATGATTTGTCTTCGACATTTATACATGAGACTTCTTTGTACGATTTAGAATCATCCAGTGGTAGAGAAACTCATATTTGGCTGAACAAATGCAATGCAGTTGTAGCATTGTTTGTCACAGTTCTATCTGCACTGTCTCCCTCTAGCGCGAACTGACCGACTATGATGGTATAACAAGCCGTTGGTCATTACGCAAAAAAAAGGAGAAAAAAATCAATTGGACATTTATGCAAAACTTCCATCGAAAGGTGGATTTATCAATTTAACCGTTCAATTAGATTAGATTGGCGCATCGGGTTAATCTACATTTGAATTGGGTATGTTTCGAAACTCGAACCAATCTTTGAGCACCTTTTGGCTTGAATTGTAAAGATACTTTTTCAACCTTCTAACAATGTCCCTCGCACGCAGACATAGTACAAATGTTCTAATCACTGGAAGCTGTTATTAACACGCGCTCACGGAGGCCCCAGCGGTAGCGTCTGACGTAACATCGTAGAGATTTACTGACATTAGCGAAGAGTGGCGTGCTGATTTTTATGTTTTATATCTAAGAACAGGGTTTTAATTTTATCCCAAACGACACGTTCATGGTAGAGCCTAATGTATAGAGGCGGTTGATAATTTGATTAAACGACGGAGGTAAGCAAACGCGGGCGACTTCGCGATAATATTCACTTAATTATACAGGCATAGGCGTAGCCAACGTTATTTTAACAGTTACTTAGAAGCGTAGCAAAGTTCGACCAACATTATTGTCTGGAAGTTTTCTAGTTTAAACCCTCCCCTACGATACTTTACCTCTGCTCAGTAAGTAAGAAATGATTGCATGTAGGGGACATGGATATCAGGATCAGTAGCACCGATGAAAAGCCGCATCGCCTCAATCTATTGTATCCTGTCTAAGAATATGCTCACGATTGCAGCATTATCTATCACGGATATACTTGATTCACAGATCACTCGATTTTTATCACCATACAAACAATATATACACAACACACACTTTAATGTGTCGTAAATAACCAAACCCACAATGTTCGTGTAATGGAATGTTTCTACACTGGCCTTCTGCAAGGCAAAAATCAAGACAAGTTAGAATAAAGCGAAACACATTGACGTATTATTCGTTCGCAAGCCAAAAAAGTATATCACTTCACACTTGACAATTAGCTCTATAAAACATGTATTACACAGCAGACTTGTTGTTATTTAGCCACGATCGAGGAAAACAAAATGAAAATATCATACATTGCCGTGTGTACGGTGCAAAGCGATCGGAGGAAAGGTTTAACGGAAGAAAATCCTCCAGCATACTAGACAGCTAGGACAAGTCGAGAAACACACCCTTATTACACACATTGTAGCTCATTGCATAGAGTACCGTTTATGAAATATTGAAAGCAGATCCCCACAATACAAACTTCCAAACAGTATGTGTAATCGATGCAAAGTCAAGCAGAGAAAAATATTAACGAATAAAGGAATAGATTTTGAGTTAAGTCCTATAAAAATAGAAGAGCGTTTGTTTTTTTTTTTTAGTCAGGACGAATCACATGCGGAATAATATTGCACGAGAGTTTAAGGCAACTAGCTTAAATATGTGAACATAGTTTCAGGAGGTGCCCCTTTAATAACCCTTTTTGCTCGATTCGTAATTCGATGTTAATACCAAATTTAACTGATGCACTTCAGGCGATGCCTCTGAAACCGTATTTACATTGGCTAGTTGACTTGCAAGTCTCTGCATTGCCGCTCACGACTAACCCAACGGAAAAGAAGCGTAGTTTCAACTAATACAATTCCTATTTCAGTTGCATTCATCGCACATTCTACGTCCAGCGCGGGAACATGCTGCAAATTCGCCTTCTTCAACGAACAAATGGGAATATCCTATACGTCATCTCCTTCACTCAGTCCACCAAATCCGACCGATCCGACACCACCATCACCTTTCTTCTACACCAAACCACCACTACCACACCAACCACCGTGCCACTTTCAAGCCTTTGAAAAATGTCCAGAATCACACCGAACTGACATGTCCACTGCTCGATGTGTATGTGTGCGTGTGTATGTGTTTGTGAATGTGTGCGCGCATTATCGAATTAAACCACCAACACCATAATCCTTCACCAAATACTACCGAAAGAACAAGCAACAACATTCCTCCTGCTTCCACCGCAAATATCCTTTGATACAGGCGCACTAACGAGTGAAAATCTTTTTTGTTAGATAATTTTGTCCTTTGAACGAACCCCCCACAACCCTGCATATAACAACATCTTATACAAAATAATATTTAACTATATGATGTGGTCCATGAGATCACTTTTGTGACATTGTGCTAGTATCTCAAAACGAAAATTTTCAATAACATATCAGGCAACAACGGAATTCAAT
Source organism: Anopheles farauti (assembly GCA_000473445.2). NCBI lineage: Eukaryota > Metazoa > Arthropoda > Insecta > Diptera > Culicidae > Anopheles > Anopheles farauti. Next base: position 9,483,720 of record KI915044.1, read on the forward strand.
TGCAAATTCTATTAAAAGTTTCAACAATATTAGCCCCAACGGAAAGAATATTAGATTGTAACGGGCAGGCTAATATCGTTTCCGATCAGTTTAGAACAGCTCCGTGTATTATTAACTGTATGTTTGAAACTTCTAAAAACAACAAAATTGAGTAAAACGGTAAAACCAGATAAATTTAGACTTTTCTCGTGCGTAAATAAGAATGTTTTAACAGAAATGTTCTTGCATCCTTCGAAATGGAATTGATGGGAATGGAGGTTTATAAATCCTACCTATACTTTTCACACGATCCGAAATCCAAAACCTACCCAAACAACCGTTTCCTCATGTTTGTTGCAGCGTGTATTGTTCTTTGTTTGGTTGTTTATGTTTTGTTTAATTTTCTGATACAACTATCACCCAACAACGAGCAAGATTAATTCACCAGGAAGGGACGCAGATCTAAAGCTCTTCATCATCCGTCCGTCCGTTCATGCATCTATGGTGCTGGATCCCGCAGAACCTTCCACAAACTCCAAACATCCATCATATAATATGCGTGTCCGGTGTAGGAAACTCTAGTACTAATTTTTAACACAAATAATAATACTCAACTCATCGTGGTTGTGAAACTATGCTCGCATGGCGTTTGTTGATTTCATAACCATTACGGAAACGCGTTTGTAATTAGGAAGGATTTTTTTCAATCAAATTTTGATACCTTTTTATTTAAAGTTGTTTTTATGTTATTCAACCCGTGGTGGAATATTTTACCGCATCATCAAAGGATTGATGCTGTTCGATTATATTTGTAATACACGAAATGAGTTCAGATGTTCAAACTCGACCAAATATCCTTAAGATATTTAATACTTCCATCACATTCAAACAACTCTCAGCGTCCGTAATAGGGTTATGGAATCAAATTGAACGCATTGTTGTGCCTGCCTATTGTATTGTTTCGTTAGTCTGTTCCACGGTAACATGTTCAGCATTATTGAGTATTATTAGGTGTGTGTGTGTGTTTGTTTTGATTTGTTTTTGTTTCGTTTTACAGTTGTGCAAACCGAACAAATTCATTTCCCTCTTCCCTTTCTTATAGCATCAACCAACAACACCCGTCCAACCAACTACTGAATGTGCCATAACCAATACATACCAAAGCCACCGCATATCCAAATAGCCCAAAAACCACCGCCAAACTAAACTGAACCAAAAATTAAAACCATCTCAAACCGTAACCATGAACTATCCCTTCGGTAAGAAATTACTTTTGCATATGTTTCCCTTTTTACCAGTCTCTTGCGAGTTTTCCTCCGACTGTTGTTTCTATTTTACTCTAGTATATTTTTCTACGTATTTCTTTATGAATGCAATCATATTATTTTACTATACGTTTCTTACTCTCATTCTACTTAAAAACTCGCTAACCTCTTCTGCATTTGTTTTAGATTTTATAACTAGTTCTACGTTTCCTTCGTCGCTGTTTTGTTTTACTCCTTCTTCTAATACCTTAGAATTTCTAGTTTTTTTTCTGTCCTTTTTTATTTCTATCCCATCCCCATGAACAAATGTTACCACGACAAACAACAACCACTACCTCCTGCTTCAATTAAGCCAAAACACCATAAATACCAGCCACTTACTACCTGCAGTCGTCGTCGTCAAACCGTATTTTCCACCATGTTCCACTAGTTTGCGTGTGCGTGCGTGCGTGCGTGCGTCTAAAATTGTTTTCACAAGTTTTCCATTTTGTGGGCGATATTCAAAACCTCCACTAGGGATGTTTCGTTTATCCTTTTACATTTTACCCTCTTATACTCTTTCCGACAGTGTGTCTAGCTAGCTTGCCATTTCTCTATCGTTTTCTTTCTAATCCATTTGTGTTCCGTTCCCGATCGTGTAATAGCATTGTTCACTATGTTCAGTGGTTGAAACTTCCATCGATTTAGGGTTTATTTTGTACTGTTTTTTGTCGATAGCGCCAAATTTTATATATACATATTGCTAGATTTTGTTTCAATTATTACAATGTTCACACCGCTAAACGGTAGTTTCGACGAGCTTTCCAAGTTTAAACCCTTCTAATGATTACGATTTTACTCGATTTTAGATGCGATTACTAGTTATAGATTATTAGTTCCCCTATAATATATAGTTATTATTTAGTTATGCTCTAACGGACACACAAATGTGATATTGTTTGCATTAATTTTCTAAAATCGAAAGATGTTCTACCGTGTTGACCTTCATTACGTTTAGATATTCTCATTTTACAGTCACAGAGTCTGGTCACTGTTATCACAAAATATAAGATAATATCAACGATTGTTGTTGTGTTGAATATACATGTATGACTTTTCACTTTTCAATAGTTTTCTTTTTGACCTATAACATGAGCTAAAATCGTACATATTTCTCTGTCAAAAAATGTTCACAGGCAAGATCGTCTTTGAATTTACCATACTTTACTGTTTGTCATTCTTCTTCCCACAATTCCACCAATAAGAAACTATGAATTGAATAATCAGGTTTCGAGAAAACAAAATCTTACGATCGTTAGACCTGCCAGTGACCGATATGTGAAATTCGTTTTCCTTTTCATTCTCTTCTCGTATTTTAGATCTGTAGAGTTTTGCATGAATAGATTTTTTTATTATCTTGTTTTACTCTGGATAAAAGATTTTGCGGAATTTCATTTCTATGATTCAAGATTAAAATGTAATTACGGGTTACGGTAAAACAAAGTGTGTCCGTTGGTTTAGAAACTGTTCATTACTTTTTCCTAATTTAAACCGAATAGAAATAGCAATCAACTGCCATACTCTAGAAATGGTACACTATTGTCTTTGGTTTTCTTCCGTCACTTTATGTCCACCTTACAGTTATGGTAACATAGTTTCCTTTAAACGTTCGATCGAGTCTGCCTTAGACCCGTTGCTACTATTACACGATCATGTTCCGCTCGACCAAAGCAAAAAAAAAAAAGTCGACCAAGCTATCGCGTAGCTACGTACCATTGGCCATCCTAACACAGTAATCCTCCGCCACTAATGAAACACAGTCCACAGTTACCTTAAGATTCATTATTTTAGAATGTACCGCAACTGTTTTGCATTCAGTGATCAGTCTGTACGCGAGCGCTATTGTTAGCCATATTTGAATATGACAAATATAAATATAAAAATATATATCATTTTTTTCTCTTTTTCTCTTTCTCTCTTTCTATCTCTCTTTCTCTTCTTTCTATTTTCTCTTTTACCCAATTTGTTACCCGTTTCTTTCCAACCCCGCCGATACGTGCACTGTTGTCATCGTTAAAAAAACTCTCGCATCGAAATTTCCAACATTTATGTTTCATTTACCACCCACACCCCACCAATCCTACCAATACGTCCTCAACCTACAACCTACCACCCACGCTACGCAATGATCACTCGCGCAAAAAATCTCTCTCAATCTCTGTCGATCAACCCCAATGATCAAAACCTCATCATCAATCTGTACACATGTAACATGTTACGAATAAAAAAAAAAACACACACACACACACAAACTTTTCGCGCAAACGTCACGTACGCCGCTCCCGTTAAACATTCTACTTTCAGAATTTCGATGGAAACCGCCGGAATGCCAATCCCGGGCTATCACTACATCACCCCGAATCACATCGTGAAAGCGCCGATCCATTAAAACTTTCGCTCTCTTCTCCCTCTCAGCTTTAGAAGTGGTGATGGTGGTAGCAATGGTAGCGGCAGCAGCAGTATCCTCCGACCGATGTCAGCCACGACCATGACAGCGGCTGGCGTGCGCAACGGAAACGCCGTGGCGGCGGCAGCGGCAGCAGCAGCGGCGGCGGCGGCCGCATCCGGGCCGGGTTCGGCCGCCGGTCTCGGCTACAACGGCATGGCACAGACGGTCGGTACGGTTGCGTTTCCCTTTCTGCGCTACGGTTTGAATCTGGACCGGAAGTAAAGCTGATGATGATGGCGTGGATCGGATGGATATGTGGATGAAGAACAAGTTATCATCGAGCCCGTGTCAGCGCCGATAGCAGCCGCCTCATCACCGCGATTACAATTACATCACACTGCACACACACACACACACCGTTATCCATCAGATTGAAATACAAAATCATCGTACGATTGCATTTGAACGGACGGCTCAAGTGCTCCCGAGCTGAAAAGAAAGGTGTTTGAATAAGTCTAGCGTTCGATAGTGAATAGTACATTAGTTAGGTTAGGGAGCATGTCGGAGGGATTACACATAGGAAACAAAAGCACACGTTGCGTTCCGATAACATCATGGAACGCTGAGAGAAGCTGCACCTAATGCGAAACAAAGAGAAAACCAGTAGTGCGAAGTGCAATTGTAGCAGCGGGAAGTAAAGAAGCGTACGATAAAACGGAACAACTATCACCACCAACCCTTTGGAGAGGGAAGGTTGACTGTGCTGCGCGCTGCGCAGAGAGAAGAGAAGGAGAAGATACTGAAGAAAGGAAGCAAAAAAAAAAAACAAACAAACAAACAAACAAAGAGTAAAGTTGTTTAACGTTACATTTACCGCGTAGTTGAATTATCTTAGGAAAACAAATTATTAAAGCAAAATTGTTCAGTTTTAGTCGCAAATTCTGCCGCCTAAATATGTTTGTTTTTTTTTTTGTTTTGCACTTTTTTGTGTTTATTGTTTTTTGTTTGTAGTTGGCGTGTCGTTCTGGATATGATTGCGCCGCTAGACCGAGGTTAAGGCTAAAATAAATGTTTTGCAAAAAAAAACACACACACACACTTAGCAGGCAGATTGCAGTAGTGGGGTCGTGCAGGAGAAAGAAAACAAAAGTCAAAAGTAGTGCCCGTGTACGTGTATGTAGGCGTTTAGAGTGTGTGATTAGAGCGGTACGCAGAGACAGTGATGCTTTAACGAATATATTCATGTTTGGCGTTTGTTTAGCACATCGTTTTGGTTAGTACAGTAAAGGGTTAGCTTTCTTTTTATTGCTTGCTTTTTAGGAAAGCATTTAGAAAAAGACAAACATCATACACTGTGGAAACACAAACGGAGGAGCAAAACGTATGGTATAAAGCATGTGTAAAATGACCATCATTCTACTCGAATCGAGTGTGCATCTCATCTCCCGAATGTGAGAATCGCGGCGTAGAACATTATGTACTGACTCAGCCACTTTAAATACTGCAGGCGCATCCTGCATGCACGTGATCACTATCTCACGTCAACAGGAATGCAAACGGCTAGCGAACAAACATGCATATAACAGAAGAGTTAAAAAAAACATGGGAGCGATCATAAAAGTATACGATGAAAATTTGAAATAATGCGTGCATCAGTGCGGCTGAAAGGAATCATGAAAGGGAAATTCATATCGCGGTAATGAAATTGAATCCATATCGTGTGCAATTATCGTCGCGGTGAGAAGGCATGTGCGTCACGCCGAAGAGAGAGAGAGAAAGAGAGAGAGAGCGCTCCATATCGAAAACGTATTTCAGGCGGCCATTTGAGATCATACGCTGTAGAGGATAGGAAAAATCATTTGTGAGACTGGTGGAAATGTGCGAGTTCTTTTTTGTTTTTTGTTTTAATATATACGCACGCAAGAAGGCGAACGACAAAACAAAAGCGATTAGTACAACTAAGTAAATTAATTACAAAGAAAATTTGCTCGATTAGGGGATACGCTTGTTTTTTTTTTAACATTTTAACACAAGTCAACCTTTCGCCTTTTGTTTGGTGATTCTAGTTTTGTTTTAATTTTGTTTCGATCTTTTACGTGGAAAAGGGGAATGAACATTACTAGCGTTTAACGTGTAAGACAAAAAGACATTTGTAATGTTCCAAGGTTGTTAAAGTTTAATTGGTAACACGGGGTACGTCCGGTGTGTGAATGCCACGGTATTCTAAATTCAACCAACCAAGCGGCTTACCGCCCAGAAAATTGTGCGATAAGCTTTGCAGATCGGTAATAAGCTCTCTTTGTGTTTAACGAACGTTCCGTGTTGCAATAGCTATCGTTTGATATGGCGCACCAGATGCACCATTCCTAACTGAATGATGCCCCAAGATTCACATCCTACTTTGATGCCCCTATATTTTGTTTGCTGTGAACACTCACACGCACACACGCACTCACATACATACACAGGTGATTAAGTGCAAACGTAGGTTTGACGCTCGACGAGCGAGCGGCTCACTTCACACTCTAAAAACAGAGACAAAAGATGGAGAGCGAGAGATGAGAGTAGTATTTTGAACGGTAGATGGGACTTTTCGCTAAAAATAAAATACTTAAGTGAAACGTAAGTGCCAAAAATAAATAAAAGTAAATAGAAATAGCCACAGAAGGAAGAAATGCGTACAGACAGAGGTCAGTGGATGTTGCCAGCAATCGACTGAAGTGCGTTCGGTTCCAGAATTATTATCTATCCTTCCAATCCATTATTTCTTAGAGGAAAAAAAAAACAAAACCGCTCGTGTAGTAGACACGCAAGCCACCGTGTACGTACACACGATAGAAGCGTTGGTTGGTTTAACAATTAGTCTAGTGAAAGAAAGCTACAATGGTAGAAAAACACGTATCGTAACGCTATTACATATTGCAACCGCATTGGTTTAGGCGCCACATGAATGAAGCATTCGAATTGGAACTTATCTTAAGCAACATTAAAAGACATGATTGTTTGACTGGTTTGGTATGTGCGGTATGTTCTTTGTTTTTCTTGTTCTGTTTGATATCGCCTCCAACCCCGGGCATCATCCCTTTAAAATCCCCTCCCGAGAGGGGGCGAAACATTTGATAGCAAAACCTTTAAACGAAGACACGGATGCTACCGTTGGCAATTCTGCTGCAACAGCCAGCAAAGAATGTATGTGTGTGTGTGTGTCTGAGAGAGAGAGAGAGAGAGAGAGAGAGAGAGCAAGAAAGAGAACGAGCGTTGTTCAACGTTTAAAAACAATCATTCAGGGCCGGAACCTGTCGAATTTTCGATGTCTGGAAAACAGGGTTAAACTTACGGTGTGTCACCCGCGGGGTGACGGCGAGGTGGTAGGTAGTGTGTGCATGTGTACCTGCAAACCGTGGCATGTGCGGGGAAAAGCATCACTATTAACATAAAAAAACTAGTGTGTATCGTTGATACGTGTGTGTGTGTGTGTGTGCGTTTGTGTATGTGCGACGAAGCAAAAGCGAGAAAAGGCGTATATAATATTAGTGTGTTGGACTAGATTGGAATTATTATGCATCAGCAAAGCAAAGCCAAGCAAAACAAACCCTATACTAATGTATTACAAGCACGCACTCTCTATCTCTCTCTCCCCCTTCTTCCCCAAGATAAATGGCTCAAGAGTAGTGAACGAATTTATTTAATGTTGTAATCTTAATGCAAACACTAGAAGTCTTATGCCTTGTAATAACCATTTATATAATCATATACATATACTAAGAAATGGGTTCAATTCTCTCGGGGAGAGCAATACAGCATCATCAAACACACGCAGTCGGGGTTTTGGTTTTTGTATTGAACTCTCGATCGCGCATACTGAACCATATCCGCTCCATCATATCCACGATACGGTAATTGATTCAAAAGAAAATTCCCCTTCCCGCGTTGGAGGCGCCACCAATGGAGCGAGAATTACATATTTTATAATCTTTGTACACAACAATGTGAAGCAAATCGTAATAAAAGTTTACAAGGAAAGCAAAACTTGAAATCCCCGTAAGACCATATCATACTTTATCCGACGAATTTCTATTGCCGCCTGCTGTGTTTCCCGCGCACACCGTCATTGCGACAAAAAAAAACAGAAGAAAACGATATTCTATTCCGCAATCGTTCCATTAGCGCACGACGATTTGGTTTGAGCGAACGTGAAATTGCACTATAACTGAGTGATTCGGTATTGATTCTCATTTAAAGGTAGAATATGTGATCGTATTACTTGATTAAAGTTGCGTACCTCAAACGGTTCATGTTATATTAATTTGTTAATGCTCATTTTCGGTCGCCTTGGCAACTTCCATAAGTCTCTAGAAGACTTTTTTCAAGCAATTAAGCATTGTTCGAATTTCGCAAACTGATCACATTCTTTTTTTGCCTTTCACAACGATCTTGCGATTAAACTGTCTAGTGAAGATTATAATTAAACAAGAAACCTCAGTTATGTTGAATGCTGCATATTGCACAGCTCTATTTTAATCGGTTTCCTGATAATTTGAACAAAAAATATACAGTCACCTTCATGTGGTCACTAAATAGGAGTTATTTTGAAGTTTAATCTTGCTGACCATCCGTGATGACGACAGGCACAAGTCAAACAAACGGGGACGTTCGAGTACCAATCGCGCGCGCGTGCCGAATACATGGATCAAAGAGGTAGTAGCAGCAGGATAATCCAATCGGAAGAATTTAATCGAAAAGCAATATTCATAAACAAACGTACACTGCGGTGTCTTCTTTTCATGGCGGCGTTTACATGCATTAGCACATTTAACCGAATGAGGACAGAAACGGCAGAAGGCGACAGCGCCAGCAGGTTATCGATAGAATTTGTTGTTTAATATGCACCAGTTTTATATCCACTGTAAAGTATCATGCCCACATCCTGCAAAATTGATATGTGAATGCACCGTACCACAAGTAAACACAAACCACGGTTAATGAAAATTTATCGGATCTCTTCGTGGTAGTAAAATTATGTGAAGAAGCTCTCGCGAAAACATGTCGCGAACTGAAGAAAGACGATCATTACGGCAGCATGCATGCCGGTCGCTTCGAGCCGAGGAACCAATCATGTCAATCAATATGAAGAGCTTTACTTCCTGCCGGTTCGCGGGGGAAGGACGTGACTTTGAAACAATAGCAAGATATAGTTCAACGTTACATATGGCTGGCCGGTGATGGTCGCAAGACGTATCGAAAGCGGAAAGCGTCATTATCCCAGCACTGACGACCACAGCGATCTGCACTGATATGACAAAACAAAAATGCTCTCTCAAACATTTCACTACACAACAACTACGCTCCCGCCTGCCAACTTTTGCAGCGTGAAACACTTATTTATATAACATAAAAGCAATAGCTAACGCAGAGACGTGTTTGACATCCAGTTTATTATTATTTTTTTAGATACAACAAACTGTTGATAGATGTGTGTGTATGTATGTATGTGCGTGTCTTCAGAGTAGTAATAGTTCATCATGTAAAATTAAACGCTAGCCAATTTCGTAACGTAAAAGTCACGCACTGTTTAAAGCGCTGGAGGGACAGCGTTGATGGGAGTGGAGAAAGGCGGTGGGGCGCGCTTAGCAAACAATCTGAATGTTAAGATTATTGAAAGTTCAATAAATGAAAAGCCATGCACACAGGTTGCGCGAAACTAAAATCACACACACACATACTGCGCCCTCAATGTGATAGGCCGCCACGTTGCTGTTTGCAGCCAGTATCTCATTACGGTGTAAGATTTATATAGCGATTAAAGGAACAGAAAATCTAAAGGAAAAGTAATCAATTTAATAACAAACCATTTACTGACAAAAATTGATTACAAAGCACGGACGATTGAGCGAGCTGCTGGAGCTGTGCAGTGTGGAAAGATGGTAGTGGCAAATCAGTAGTAGAAAGCTTAGTTTATGGATGGGGCGTAGCAAACTGCAGAACAAATGCTGATCGACCACATTCAGAAGGACGAGGGCGGCGGTGATATGATACGATGGCGGTGGGGTTGATGAAGTAAGGCAACAATAAAGTGTTAAAGTAATCGACTAAGGGATCAATAACCAAAGAAATTTCATGAAAATCATCATTTATACACTCACACACACAGTACGAAAGAAGGAAAGGAAGGAAGCAGTGTAAAATGACACGTAACGCGTAAAACTATGTCCCCAGTAGTCCGGGAAACTCCCGGCAACGAACGTCATAGCCGAACACCTTACATAGGCTGTAGTATGCGTTGACATAGTTGCTACAGCAACCAAATTGTTTGAAGCCGTGAATCCCCCACTAGTGGCTCATGGCATTGGCAGATGATCAAATTATGTGTTGGAATTTGGAAGAAAAAATATATTTAATTTGAGATAGTTGTATCGTATTTTTGTCCTGCTTTGAAAACGTAACTTTTTAACAATTTTTGTTCCATATTTTTACTCTCCTATTTCCAAGATTATGAAACACATAGTAGCGGAGTTGTTAAATACATTACGACATTACGAAACGATTAATTAAGACCACATACTGACAAAACACACACTAACGTAACAAAGCAAAAGTACACTCATTCAAATGATACAACATTGGAAACACACAGAATACATGATGATTATAAGTGATACATGTGATGCATTTTTAAATTGATTTCGTTTTTTCACTAAAAACGCATAAAGGGCTGTGATTTTAGTGGTAGATGTAACAAGCAACAACAACAAAAAGAAACACAAAGGAAGTTAATATGAGATGAACATTCGCACGAAATGTATGTTTCGTGATGATACAGAGTAGAAAGCCACAGAAGCTGCTGCTTCGGATGACAGAGCAGTTTACTCTTACCGAGTTTGGAAAGGGTGGGTTGTGCGAGATAAAAGAAAAGAAAAGAGATTGATCAGAGGAAAACCAGCTAGGCGCCCCATTTTTGCCCATACATCCCCATAATGCGCCTCGTGAGGGGTAGATGTAGCGAAGAAACATTTTTGGCACGTTTCGTATGCAATTAGTGAATCTAATGCTTCTCCATTCCCACGGTCTGCGTAAGAACGACTAATGGAATTGACCACTTATCCGAGCGATTGCCCATTGTAAGATAAAGACCATTGGTAATTGAATTCAGCCTTTCACAAGTGTTGTTATTCTAAAAATTATTCTGTACAAAACAGAGCAGCGTGCTTTCAATTCCAATGCATGCACCTCTTGCAATCCTCTATGCGCTTTAGCAAGTGTCTTATGCTGATATATCGTACTGGAACTTCCACTAGATTTCAAATGTTTTTTCCACATCCATTACCCATTGCTTCCTCTGATCTTCCATCGGCTGAAGGCATCAACACGAGAGTAGGCCACAACCGTAAGCGCAGGTTGTTCCTTTCCTTCGCTCCAAACGTCATATCGTATAAGAAAAAACGCGACAGTGACTAATCCCGGCATAACTCTTGCTTCTATGTAAAAAAAAACACCGCTCAAAACTTACCTCTTAACAACACTCTCTAAAGAGGCGAAGCAAAGCAAGCAATACCAAACGTCTGCTCGTACACACCAACCACGACACCGAGCAAATCTAAACCACGTCCCTTTATGTGTATTATTATGTGATACTATTTTATTTTTCTTTTTTTTCATGCATACAACGCCTTTAGATTCCAATGCTAGAGCACGCAAGTTGAAAACATTTGTGTATGCAGGCGATTTTTTTCGTTTTGATATCTTTTGTGCTTTACTGAACGATTATCATCATGTACATGATTCCAAAACTATCACTAATACACGCTTCCACCCATGTCCTTCGTAAGCGGATGAATGTTTTCATCCTAACAACCATCGACAGTTGGACGCTCGTAGACAAACGTCATTATCTCTTTTGGAATAGGAATTAGTGTAGGCTATTGTTGATTGGCTTCACCACCTATCAATAAATCGTTGACCGCGCACACGGCCAGATGGCTAACGATTCGCTAACCTAGAGACACATTAGCAACCGTAGGGCAACACTCAGCCTACTTGATGCTCCACTCGAGAAGCAGTGTACATTGTCCTAGCCGTTCTCCTCCAACATCAGATGCCCTATCGTACACCAAAAGGTGTGGTTAAAGATCTTGCCCTTCAAAACCACCGCGTGTGCTGCAAGCAATTATTGTCCATCCTGCCGAACCGTACTCCAAAGGAACGCGAAAGGAACGTGGTACAAGACTGTTTGGAGTAGAACAGCCATTCCAATGAATGTCGTTAACTGCCTGTTTCTAAACGTAGACAACAAACTAACATCTGACAACTGTGCCAAACTCAGATCCTGCGTTTAACCTGCCCGATCATATGGTGAACACATGGACACCTATTTCAAAATTATCCGACGACGATTACATCACTACACACACACACACACACAAAGTGAAAGGAATAGTATAAGGCCATGTTTGATTGTTCGTTTTCATTAGCTATAAGTGAACCTTAAACATTAGAGCATATAGGAGCGCTAACCAAACCGTCTCTTGTGCGCAGAGAAAACGTGGCAGGTTATGAAAAGCCGTTGAAGTACATCTAGGCAACCTCCATCACCGAATGTTTACTTCGCCCAGTTTTAAGTCAAACCGGGGCCAACCTCGGTATTGTTTTCACGTGCTGACGGTGAGGTCGTCTTACCGTATGTTTCGGGAATCGATTTTCCAGCTCCAGAAGCGGATCCCGATATCCCGATTCCAGATTCCAACGCCAACATCATCCTGCAAACCTCTCACCGTCGGCGTCCATTCTGTTGCTCAATGCAAGTGTGCGCGAAATGAGATTTACAAGCGTGTAAAGTGACTGCGCCCGCCCCTCCCCCTAGCAAATGAAAGCATACAGACAAACCGCGCACATGGCGGGCGATTGTGTAATTGAGACTGATTTGATTTCGAAATTATTAGTTCCGCTTTCCCAACGATTAGTAAACGTCGATTTATCGCTTTGAAAAATTGTCCGCGACAAATGGTTGATTAGATAGATTCGTTTTTAGTTAAGTTTCGTTCTTAATAAGTGTGCTCGTTTTAAGATTATGTTCACTACTGTACTCGTTTGTCTTGGTTTAAGTACGATGAATCTATCTCATACCACATTAAGGGTCGTACACACCCCCTTTATACTTTAAGCATTACTTCAATAAACATTATTCATTAAATCGATCGTTTTTGTTGTTATTTTGCTATTTTCTTCGCTACAATTTCTCGCGCTGTTGCATTTGTATATTTTCAACATCTGAGATCACAGTTAGCCACGAGATTTCGGTTCCGTCATTAACGATATGCGAACATCGCATATTGTCACGCACAGCGATAGTGCAAAACACACTCATAATGATAATGACAACGTGTTAAAACGAGGTTTCATCACATAAAGCAATTAAGTATCCCGTAACAAAAAAAAATGTTTCCAGGCATTTGCGACATTTGGTGTCCTGATGGGTGGTTTTGTCCCTTGCATAGTTTTCGAGAAGCATCCACTGTTACGTTCCGGCATGCTTTGATGTGTATCCTTGGGTGACGGCAATTCCCACTGCTCACACTCTCACACACAGACAGACACAAACATACACGAGGGTTTCCATATGGTATTTCCCATCTCTATGAGCTGTTTGATCGGTTCGCTTATCGCAACTGATTGCATGCGTTACCCTGCGAATGTTACACTGCAAGAATTTCCTCACTTGCAGCAGGCTTCCAAAGAGTTTCCCAACCCGTTCGTAGCCACTTTACCGTTTACCACCACACGCTTCACATCTCCCGGTACGCGAGAGAAGCCTGCCTGAAGCGGTACTATTTTAATTATTTGTTGTGACCGTACAAACGAACTAGTGCAAAGCGTACAAAACCTGGCAGGATGAAGGAAATGATGGGATGAGCAAAGCGTAAGCGGGAAACAGAAGTAACAACACACTTATACCGAGCAAGAAATTGAGCAGATGCGAAAGTGGTATTTTTGAGTCGACGTTGTGTATGATTGCGTCTCGTCATGATTTACAACAAAACAAAAGTAAAAGAAAAAAGAAAAGAAGCTTTACATTTAATTGAAATGTTTTATACTTATCATATACAGTCTAGGGCAATTAATGGGAGGAGGGACCGTGGCCTCTCGGGAACTAGAGCCGTCGGTCGGTCGGTCGGTCGGCTCTCGCTGTCGACGGCGGACGAGGCGAGGGAGGGCGCGAGGTTTAGTGAAAATGATAAATTAAATATATAGAAATTGAATATATACACATATACAAATCTATAAAAATATATATATGCAATTCGTGCAACAAAAAAAAACATAGACCTGAAGTAGCTGCTCAGCAGATAGGATGAACCGCGGGGAGGCATTGTCGCAAGAGCAAGAAGAGAAGCAAGAAGTGTGGGGAAAACCCGATCGATTCGATTCGACTTGTTGAGAATGAACCAAGAGATGAGAAAGGCAACAAACGCAAGTGTATGACAAATGAACGGAACAGTATTTACAGCCCAGTACTGTGCACTACGGAGAAACAATACAATAAATGCAACATTTACTACGCAAAGCATCAGAGCACTAGAGCATATGACTACTACTAAGCGGGCAATCGTAGCGGCCCGCGACAAAGTAAAAAAAGAAAAAGAAGAAGGAAAAAGAAACGGAGCAACAAATGATAAAACATACACTTAGTGAAAGGTAGTTTTTTTATACACGCAAATACTCGTAGCAAAACTTAGCGCTCGGACCGGCGTTCTGTTGGCAGTCAATCACACGTAAATTAAAATACACCGAGAGCGATGAGGCGGTGGGGTTGAGGTCAGGCAAATCACTGCTGGCGTAGAAGCGTAGTGGAAGCGTTTAACGTGCATGTATGTTGCTCCTTTCGGTTGTTGCGTTGCCTGCGTGTGTTTGTGTGTGTGTGCGTGTATCAAACCGGAATCAGTTTCAGGATCGGCGGGCCTGTACATGTAGTCCTTTTTTGGGAGGGAGAAGAAAATAAGACAACAAAACTGCTAGTTGATTTAACAATGTTGCATTCCCCCAAAACCATTGCATTCCCCCAAAACCAACGATTCGTACGGCTCCGCATGCGATGGAGGGGGAAGTGGTGAGACGGGGGAGGAAGGGAGGCGGAGGAAAAACCCCCGGGGAGAGACGACGCGTGCCGATAGAACAAAACCAAAATAAACCGGAATACAGGAATTTTTCAATGTGAAAGTTGTGCCAAGTTTTGCCCATTTTTCTATTGCTGGAAAACGTAAAGATATTCAATATTACCCACATGTAAACCCATTGTACCGAAGTAAGCTCTAAATAAATGATAACATATCTATCAGTCACAAGAAATGAACAACCCTACCATAGCAGCGTGTGCATTTCAAGCAAGCGCATTCAAAAGCGCGCACTCATTTAAGGAAAAGAATGTATTGTCGTTGCTGAATATATGATCACCAGTGCAAGGGCGATATACCTCCACTCTCAGCCCCACTGGTCGGTCGTTTCACCCATCAGTTTTGGCTTGTTACAGCCGGCACGGAAGCGCACGGAAGATACGTAATGAAGTTTCGGAAGGAAAAGGAAAGATTTCACTCGCACCCCCTTTTCCTGGGAGCGCCAATTATTGAGTGCACCGTAATTTCCTTACATTCATCATGTGTGCTTCCCAATCGACATAAACATACCGATCACGGACCGACGGAAGCAGATAAAACGTACATTTTTAAAAGTACACTTTCGACACGTTTATACATTCCCACTTACAAATGGCACATTTTTTCGAAAAATTCCTTCACACCGCTGCACCAAGCGCACCCAAGTTTAGCCAACTCGTGACCGACACCGGGCACTGGCCACTTTAATGAAATTTACAATCGTGCGTGGTTTGCGTCATCAGTGTGATTAGGTAAATATTATCCTGTTTCTTCATTGGATGTGATTTGCTTCAAGGTAATAAATGTAAGATTCTCTTTCGGAACACGTCACATTTTGCAATCCACCAGAGTTCTCGTTAACGCATAAGTGTTTCTTCCAAACTTATCATACCATCAGAGGGAGGGGGCGTGAAAATACCAAAATATACCATACCATCAGCATGCTTGGCGCCGTAGATCGACCCAGCAAAACGCGGCACACTGCTGATTACGTTACTGCCCTGCGACACTGGGGCACCATTGTTCAGGTTTGGGTTTGGCTTGTTATAATACGTTTTAAAAGTTAAACCGCTGGAGAAATGAACCATGTTCGAACGCATCCCGCAAACGTGGCTACGAAAATAGACCGAAAACGTACGCAATTGAGTACAATTTGCGCGACTGGCAGTGTGTTTTGCTAGGGGACAATTTAAAAACACGTAGGATAAATTGCAAAACAAGGGATGAAATAAAAACAGAATCATAGAGTCGTAATATGGAATTAGGAATGCATGGCAATCATACAAATAGAGCTTCTTTTTTAATACAAAACGATGCAACCAAATACAGCAAAAAAAAAAGATAAACAAGAGCGGCTTGAAAAATACTTGAAAATAGTTGACACACAGCGTAGCGTACACGACAAAGCACTTCCAACATGGACGTCGCAAAGCAAGATGGCGAATGGCATGGCAACGTAGCAAACGCGAGCGTAGTACACCAGCAGCCGCCACCGGCCCCACACCAGTAGCGATCAAAGTAGACCAAGAAAGTGGGAGAACGGTGGCTGGCAAAGCAGAAAATAAAAATAAATAAAGCTGTCAAATTGTAGAACCCAACCATGGCTGATCTACTGCGATATGGAAGGCACGTGGCCGTTAGTACACATACGATAGATGAGTGAAAGGCGCTGGAATAAAGCGTATTATTTTCATAACAGCATTTCAAATCACATTTTGTAACACGTGCCCGCACGTGCGTTTGAGTATTATTATGAGAACAAAAACAACGTTAGCGAATGCTTCTAGCCCGTTGGTATTGTTTTAAGTTAGAATAAAACCAAATTCTTAGCCAAAACCGTAGCTGGACACGCGCGCTTCGACATGAAAATGGGAAAAATTAAAAAAAAATCACCACCAGGATTTGGTACGGTAGATGCAACAGTAGAAACAATGTGAACAAGCAGCTAATGCCATCAACAAGAAGAAGAGAAAAAAACATACAGTTAAAAAAAACAGTTCGTGCGTAATGAAGAGCGTGTTTGTATGAAATATATTTATATTTTATATACGGAAAATATTGCCGAATTCCTTAGAACAGTATCGGAGAAGCCCTTTTAGTAGCGTTCTGGAAGGTGTACAGCAGTGCCACTATCGAACAGGCACGGTGAAATACAGAAAGACCGTGGAAAATTGTATTGTACAGCCGAGGCTACGATGCACTTAAGCAACCGGAAACAGTGTCATGACCGTTCGAGCAGATACGCTTTTGTACAAGTGGAAAACAGTATTGCCAACCATTGCGGAATGGGCGAACATTTGAAGCGATTGTAGACACACACGCACATACACAACAACAACAAAAATATAGACAAATCATTGTGTACTATTAAGTTATGTTCAGAGTACAGAAGCTAAACGTAGGAAAGCAGTGGCAGTAAACACATTAATTCATCATCTAATGAGGAACACATACCGAACTATGGAAATCGCACTTAATAAAGGAAGGAAACAAACAAACGTGTAAAGGTTCTAATGATTTTTGGAAAGAAATCTAAACAATTATCCGAAACAAACGTGTAAATGTTCTAATGATTTTCGTAAAGAACTTCTAGTTACCATCCGTAAACATAATAATGCAGCTGAAATTTTGCTCTTCCAAACGCTTTTTTTTTGTGAGAAAACGAGTTTTGTTCATTTTGAGGAAGAACGAGTTTTACAGCAAAGTAACTCAAAAACTAATAAACTGCTCAGTTTATCGTTTGAGTATTTCAACTAATCCGGTTTGAGTATTTCAACTAAAAAATAATAATTTTTATCTGGCATTTATGTATGTATCAAGTAGTAAAACAGTGATTCTTTTGGCTCTGTACCGAAAAACTCTGTATTGAAAAACCGAAAAAACTAACTGCAATGGACGACGTTTGTGAGAGAGTGTTTCAAACACTTTAGCAGCGAGAGATTGGCTGTGATGCCATAATCGCGATCTGTCAGTTCGTCATTTGACAACTGTCATTTTGACAATTGACGCTATAAGTATATCCGGATAGCTCGATTTGCCAGGAATGTGTTAAGTTCTGGTGGCCATGATGCAAGAGTCAGTAAAGTTGTTTACTAAAACCTAGCTAGCATCGTGGCATTTAACAATGCGCTTTAATGTAAAACTCACTGCTGTGGGCCACTCACAGATTATCGGTAACTAATAACGAGAATTTTCGATAAAATATACTAAACTGAACTGTATTCTATCCGTTTTTAAATAAAAATGTTTTGCCATTGTTTGCAATACATAAAATCGATCGGCGGGATATGATAACAAATTAAATGAAAAAAAATAAGAATTGATCATAGCAGTAAAATTATTTGTTGAAATCTATTCACTAATCAAATCGTCTTTAACTCCTGCGGAACAAAACTAATCTTGACCATACGCGAATCGACAAATTTTAAATAGTGATCAATGTTCACCTTCATTCGTATCTATGTTTATTTTAGTTTCGGAAAACGGCTCTGATATGTTTTACTACTTGTTTTACTACTTTAGAAGATGTTTCGTTATCCCATGAAGAAACAGAGTCAAATTTAGATGATTTATGCTTGTCTTCGAAAAAAAAAACATAAACAATCTGAATAAAAATATACCTACACATATAGATGAAACTATTTACCAATTACTATTGAGCATGATCCTCAATAAAGCTACTACTAGAGATCACCCGAGCAGACGCATTCCCAGAATGACCAAGTTCTCGACGAGGAACCAAATCTCTAGTCTGCGACTGTTCCTGCGAAATTGCCGGGAGGTTCATATATTCACGCTTGCGCCTGTTCAACAACTTCAAGGTGGCGTACGATAACACGAATCGGATCGAACGGCTTCCCTGGCAAGTTGGAGCGGTTGCTGAAGGCAAAGATGCTTGGCGAAAGGCAGAGTGTCGATCATGATGTCGGATGCTTTCAAATCTCACTGCGGTCTTAAACATGGCGAAGAATATTCCTGTTTCCTGTTTACATCCTGTTGTGATGAAGCAATCGGACTCATTTCCGACTAGGAAGGCATGTCTTTAGCGATCCTTTCGGTTGGAGACGCAGAGGAGCGCACGGAGCTCGTCTGGTGGATCAAGGACTCAACCGGGTGTGGAGGACATTAGACGCATAGACCATACACCGAGTTACCTGAAGATTTATTGTAAACCAAGCCATGCCAGCAAGATGTGCCCAACTAAGACCGGAAAACAGACCGATTGCAACACAGGGTAATCATTATTTATTGTCCGAACGAATGGTTGAATAATGTTTTCATAGTAGCATATGCCATATGTTGACAAAGCTTACTTTCATGAAACAATGTTTTTATATTTTAGTATATCTGCACGTCCGCTACAATCCACCACAATCTTCCGCGTGCAGTTGCAGATTGGCCAAACTATCAAAATGTCCTGCGCATAGTGGACAATTGTACCCATCGCCTCTTCCTTGCAATGTCGTTGTTGTTGATGAACTCGACTCCAAGCTAAAAACGAATTTGAAGGAAAAAATGGTTATAGTGTAGAATATAAAATAGCCAAAGATTCATCCTGTTTACAACTCCTTTGGATCGTCAAATCTTTGAATGGCTTTAAAGAGTAAAATATTTTCATATTCATTCACTTGTTTGCTCCATTTTTGTTCATAAAAGCACCTTATTTTAGCAATTCTTTCTATAAACCATTTGTGTGTTTTTCATTTTTGCTTCTTTGAGATGTGTATAGATTTTTTTATGGAAAAAAGTGTCTGCAACAAGACTTTTGAGTAAATTTGAGAATACAAAATTGAATAGGATCTTGCCTATGTTATAGAACTATTTCAAGTGATCAAGGGGATTTGAATGTTTTGGATGCTTTGTACCACTGATTTATCATATGTACATATTAACACTTCGTGAGCATCAATCCAGCTTTAAAATAGGCATGACATAGAAAGCTGTTATCTTCGGTTTTACATGACTTTTATGCATCGTACTTACACGTGTATGGCACGCTGCAAATCAACCACTTTAGCGTTGCTTGCTTCATAGTTGGCTTTGATGTTAAAATTCAAAATTTGCAGGTCGCTTATTTTCTGTTGCAGCTTAGTGCGTTCTTCTTTTAACTCATTGCACTGAAGCAGCGCCGTTTGTAACTCTTGTTGTATCTTGTAAAAGATTGAAAATTTTTCAAAGTAAACTTTTCAAGCAATTCAAAATAGCATAACAATACCTCTTGAACGTGAGTGCGCAGCTCGGTTTTCTCTGTTTCCTTGACATGCAAGCTTTCGTTTAGTTTATTAACCTCTAGTTTATGAATCTCTTCCTTCTTTTCTATCTCAGATTTGAGTTTGTCATGTTGACAAGTGAGTGTTTCCAGAGCTGAAAATTAATTTAATAATCATCTGCATATGATAAACATCCATTAGTCTAAGGTGTTTACCTTTGTTTGCTTCGTTTAAAGCATCCCTGTGATCCTTATCAGCTTTTTGCATCTGTAATTATAATTTATTTTTTATACATGAAATACATCAAGTACACGAAAACATTTTTGATGAAGCACGTAAAGTTTGTTTTAAAAATATAGTCTCATCGTTTGAATATCATTATCTCACCTTAAACAAATTCGCCTCAGCAGCTCTCAGCTCTGAGTCAAGACGATTGATTTCCTTACGGTAAGCCTCGGTTTGTTCTGCCGCTGATGAGGATGAATTTTGGCGTTGTTTTTGCATTTCAAGCAATTCTGTTAAGAATGTATAATTATTTAATACCAATATTATTGCGTTTTCAGTACTTTTCCTTCGATACAAACCATCCTTCAAACGCTCATTTTCGTTTTTTACCGTTGCAAGTTGTCCTTCCGTCTGTAATTTATACAAAAAAGAACTATTGCTACTGCTAAACTCTATACAAAACTATTCCAGTTACCTCCGATAATTTGCCCATCTGGGTTTTCAACTTAATGTATTCTGAAAAAATAAGCCCCAATTGACAAATCATTATTGTACAGTTCCTATCTTTAAACAAAGCTAAGGACACACCATTAAAACAACCCCTTGCTATTATCATAAGATCTTTGATATGAGTTTGCATCTGCAAGAAAAATATCTCGATTTACGTGTTTGTATAATCAAGTATCTTCAACTGTTCAACTGTACAAACGTTTTTGATCGTGGTTGCCTCTGGCAACATGGGCTTATCACTTTCTACTTGCGCTGTTTCTGCGTCATTTGGTTTTGCGTTCGACGTTTTTCCTCGTCTGGCTTTTACATTTGACGCATTCAAGGCTACCTTGACGTCTACTTCAAATTCCGTGTTGAACCCTATGGAATATAAGGTGCAGTAAATTTGAACAATTTTAGTCATAACATGAATACAATGCCCGTGGGCATGACTCACCGAACGGGTTCGATATTCTGCTCATCACATTCTTCAACCTTTTGAAGACCGCTTGAGACTTTTTCTTATTTTTCCGTTCCTATCAAGTAGTGAAGTAATGCATTCATAATTAAAGAATAATCATAGCCTCCTTGGCATAAACCATTACCGTTACCGGGTCTTTAGTTTTCTCTGCGGTGGAGTTTTTCTCGCCATCTTCGGATTTTGCAGCTTCATCTTCGTCACAATTTTCCTCATCCTCATATTCACCATCCATCACACTTCCGTTTTCGTTTATAGATTCGCCGTCCTCTTCGAACAGAATACTTTGTAATAGGCCAAACCCTATCTCGTCACGTTCCAGCAGTTCTTTACTGGCCATTTCTTTATCACGAACAATGCGCACAAGTTAACACCGTTTTTCTACAGAACTTGCACGTCGAGTTCCGACTCTGAGTCACGGCGACGCGGCGTTGTTCATCAGCAAACACATTTTTATAAGTCAAAGCGCATGCGTATGTATATTAGAAACATTCTTCGGCACTGACAACCCCACGACTGCGTGCTGTATGAACCTTGTGCAGGTTTCAACCGTTTAACAATTGTGTTTCACCGTCATGCGAAAGACCATCCTACTACTGAGATGATTTAATTTAATTTATATGTTGGATTGTAATTAATTTGATTTAACTCGGACCAATTTTGAAAACATAAATAAACAACTAAAGTTACAGAAAGAGAGAGTTACAGAAAACATACATAAACATAAATATAAATAAACATGAAAAATAGAAAACCTAAATAAACAACCTAAAAAGAGAGGAGCCGAGTATTTTGTTTATCCAAACGCCAATATTCCCTAAATGGCCACAACTCGACGAAGGTAGCATTAAACCTCATTCTTTAAATCAAACTGTTTTTGCAGCCTGATCGTACAATATAAACATGCTAGATCGCTACAGAATTGCGAGAGATCGAGAGAAATTAGCGACACGTTTTTACGCATGCGCACTGCAAATGCAAAGATTTTGCATCCACGCTAACGGCGCGGTTTTGTGGACGATAATATCATAGCCCTATAGTGCATGCTTTATACTGCAAACCAATATCTGTCTCTCTCACCGTTTTGACTCGTCGGCTGCTCGTGATCGTGATTTCCCTTTTCCAAGGATGAACCTTCGGAATAAGTAATAAAATCCAAAAATATTATCACCATTGGAGAGCTAGGCAGCTCGGCGCATTTGGCGAAAATTAATACCGAACACAGAGTTCGGTTGGGAAATGTTACCGAGTAAGCGTATGGAGGCAGCCGGTAATAAACTGAAATGCGAGTTTTTTTTTTAGAAGGATCAGTGCACAGGACGATTTAACATATCTCCTCACGCACGGCATTAACATATGTAAACTTCGTGTGGCGATGAATAAAACTGCACAACAGGGTTTTTTGCCTTTATTCCTGTTTTGTTTTTAAATTAGCCTATTTATTCCAGCTTCCTAATCACAAAAAAGCGTGATTCTCCCTTCGCTCTGCTTTTTATATGTACGCTTTCTCGTCTTCGTCTGGTGGTCGTGTATATTTGCTCTTCTTCGTTCGTCCGTTGGGAATCTAAAATTTTGGAATGAATGAAACACTTGCAATCGAACAACTCTTGCTCGAGACTCGGGTTTTCTTCCACTCTAAGCTTCCCTCGGATGATGGTTACGCACTAGTAGGTTCCATTTTGCTGTGCCAGATATTAAGTTTGAAGCAGGGTAAAGGTCCACGTGTGGTATTTAACTTTAAGGTATTTGCAATCGTTGTTAGGTAGCTTAAGATTAGTATATAAGTATGTGTAAGATTAGTGTGTAAGACTGTTCTACTGTTGTATTAGTAACTTAGTGTGATCGAGAATAAAGCATTCGTGAACTGGACCTCGATGCGAACACTACATACGGCTAGTAAAGGTGCCTCGTAAGGAACTAGCTTTGGTCAAATCCAAAAAAAGGATCACGTCTGATTGAGCGATTGCTGAACAAGCTGACGAGCTTCGCGATATCTCAAGAACGTAAGTCCAATTCGAATATAAATTTTTAGTTTTGTTACACCGTCAGCAAGGTATATTGTAATAAAATAAAAGAATAAAAATATTCAAAAGCTTGCTAACACGGAGATGTTCACTTAGAACGAGACTGATTTGTATCCCTTTTCCGTGAAGTGTTTAGCCTGGGTGTTGGCAGCAGCGTCTTAGAATGAAGTATGACGCTAACAAGTTAGATCTAGATCTTATTTGTGGGATCCATCGTGCAGAGGAAATGTTGCCTATTAAGAATTACCTTAATGTCTTACAGACTAGCTAACAACTTAACACTATAAAAAGTGAAAATAAAAGAAAAAAAGCTGGAAATAGAAAGCGGGCGAAAAAGAGCAAACAAGAAAGGAGCCTTGTAGGGATCAAATATATTATCAAATATCAAAATTAAATATGGTTTTGACTGATTGCCTTGGCTGAACAATTCTCTTGCAATCAGAGAGGAAGAGTTTTGCGTCGAGCTGCGAAGGTTAGCTAGATCGAGGTCAATTCGGTCTTTGATGAATGTTGTGGAGTTTGGAGGTGGGAAATCTTCGAGGGAGGGTGTAGACGACTTTTTTAAATTTATTCTGATTTTTTTTTTAATTTCAGATTGGTTGAAGTTGGACCAATTGCTCCACACGTTCGAATCTATATGGTTAAAGTCGGGAGAATGATCGGGCAGATCACAAAAATCTTGTTCTAAAGGGAGAGATTTGATTTTCGGTTAATGTCGGTTAAACTCATAAGGACACTGAAGGTCTTTGTGGCAATATGGGTTACGTGGGGCTTAAAGAACAGTTTACGATCAAGGTAAACGCCCAGATACCGGACAACGGTAGACCATGGGAAGCATCAGTTGAAAGCATCCGTACAGAAGGCCCTAAGATTTATTGTACTCCTTAAACAGTTCCTTCTATACGGGAAGACTATCGCCTGTGTCTTAGCTCCATTCATTTTGACCTTCCAGTCCCTAAGGGCGTAAACATCAAGCAAACGCTGTGACCGTAATGGAGTTGGGACAGTCTGTTATTAATGTAGATAATGGCTGGGTCGTCAGCGTAAAGTGATAAAAAGGTGTTGTATGCAAAATCGGGAAGATCCGAACTGTACCGAAGTTGTATAGGAGGGGTCCTAGAAAGCCAAGCCTCATCAACTTTAAAATGAGACCATTGTGCCAGACGTTGTCGAAGGCCTGCTCAATGTCCAGAAGGGCCATTGCAGAAGACATTCCTCCGTGTTTACCAGAATTAACGATGTTGACAATACGTTGAAGTTGATGAGCAGTCGAGTGTCCTTTACGGAAACCAAAATGCACATCCGCTAGAACGCTGATGTTAACAAAGAAATCTTGCATACGAATGTGGACCAATCTTTCCAAAGCTTTTGCCTTGTCGTTCACCTGGTTTGGATATGACAAAAAAATCGACAACCTCCAATGTAGTGAAAAATAACCCAACCCAGAAAGGAGTTGAAAATTTTGGAGACCAAAAAACTTTGGCTCTTTTACCAATGTTTTTAACATTATGTTTAAAATTTGATCAAATCCCGGAGCTTTGAAGATGGCACTGAATTTAATTAACCACTGGATTTCTTCAGGGGCGAAGAGATCCGACTCAGGGATGCTGAAGGTGGTGAATGGTAATATTATCCAGGCAACGGCTAACAGTTGCTTCGTGCGGACTGCAAAAACTTTCCCCAATCCTGCGGGAAAGAGAAAACTGTTCAACAAGGGTTCAAGTTTTATCATCAGGAGATGATTTGTTCCTGGCTAGATTCCTGATTTTATAGTTATTATCTTTTTATACCTCTCTGTGGCATCTTTCCGACATGTTTACTCCGATTGATGGGATAGAAGCCCATCTACGGATCCTCCCTTTCTTTTCCTTTTCCATCTCGTTGATCTGTCGCTCTTTGAGATCCTATTATCATTGTTATGTTCTGTACACATCCTTGGGGACTTCCTTCGGTAACAGCATCCACTGTCACTCGAGGAGTCCCAAGGAGCAAAACGCCCATCAACAACACCTAGTTCACAAAATTGAATCGTCAAATTGCATTGTGCCGTCTTCTGATCCATCACGGTCCTCTATGCCGCTTAGAAGATGCTGTTACCGATTCTCACAGACTCAAACCACTTGCCAATGATTTCGTTGGGAGCTACCGTGCCACTTTTGTTGAAGGAAAATCGGCCAAATCTTCACACTACGACCGAGCTTACAGAAATGCCTGTAACATCAGATTCGCACACACCACCTGTTTATCGACTTCAAGATGGCCTACGAAACCAAAGATCGGACGGAATTAGGGAATACAATGCAATAGGCTTCCCTTGAAACTTGGTACGTTAGCTAAAAGCATGATGAAAGTGTCGAATATGATGTTGGACTCAAATATGAATATGATGTTGGAGTTCCTCACTGACTGTGGCCTCACTCCTGTTTGCTGTACAACATCCCTCTACAAGGTGCCATGCGGAACCCGAGCTTCAATATCCAAAACATATTCCAAATCTACACCCGTTCTATCCAGGCTCTGCAAATGACATCGACATCACCGGAGGGACATTTGCGACGGAGTGCGAGCCATACACTCGCTAGATTGGATGATCAATGCGACAAAGACGAAATACCTCCTTACTTGAGGCTCTAAATGTGGTAAGCCTCGCCTGAGAAGAGGAGTATCAATTGACGGCGATGGTCTCGATGGACTGCAGGAGTTCTGCTACCTTGCGGCTTACAACGGACTCCACAGACTCCTGCGATTCAAAAGACTCCAGCGCTGGGTATATTTCGGTAGTCCTTTACGGACATTAGTCTTAGGTCCTCCTGTCAAAGGACACCAATGTCCTCCTTATTTTTTAACAAAGCGTGTTAAGATTTATCTTCGATAGGGTGTGCGTACAACGCGTGTGAAGGAGAATAACGAACTTCGCGATAGCTGACACACTTGGATTACAATACGATTAGCATATAGTGCCTCGCACCGACGGTGGCGCAGGCTGGCAGGATACGATGGCTAGGACATGACTCCCTTAAACGAGCGCGCCGTTTATTTCAAACTCACCGATCAGCACATCATCTACGTATGTTCAAATACGCGGCTTCTGCTTATCGGAGTTACAACCGGTTCCGCATCCGTTCCTATAACGCGTACATTCAATCCAATTTTCGTTCTAATCCCAGATCATTTTGGCGATTCGCTAATAGACGTAGGGGTATAACAGCCATACCTCCTACGATGTCTTTGGACAATCGCTCCTTCTCCTCTCCCTTGGCGATTAGTAGTATGTTTGCGCACCACTTTGCGGATATTTTTGTTGATCCTGCAAGCTCCACCGCGTCCCTTTCGTCTGGACTATTGCATGTACCCCGAGCTTTGTTTAATGTTCACTCGGTTTCCATTGATGAGCCGTTGGTCCTCACCGCGCTGTCCAAGTTGAAGCGTACTGAATCTCCCGGTCCTGACGGGATTCCTGGCATCCGCGCTTAAAGACGCCTAGGAGGTGTTAGCTCCGATATTAACTCGACTCTTTACTAAGTCAGTTAATTCAGGTACCTTTCCTTCCCTGTGGAAAACTGCATGGTTGATCCCTATTCACAAGAAGGGCTGCCGTTTTTCTCCCTCCAACTATCGAGGCATTTCCATCCTGTGTGCTGTCTCTAAAGTCCTAGAATCTGTTATTCATTCCGTTATCCTTCCCATTATCCATCCTGTTATTCCTTCTTCCCAGCATGGTTTCATGCCTAAACGCTCCACCACGTCGAACCTAATGTATCTGATGCTCGACCTGTTCCCCCATCTGATTACTGGTAAACAGGTCGACGTCATTTACACAGACTTTAAGGCCGCGTTCGACTGTCTGCCGCATAAACTGCTCATGGCAAAGCTCGAGCGAATGGGTTTCGGTGGGCCTCTTCTTCTCTGGTTCTGTTCCTTTCTCAAGGACCGCATATGCAGAGCAAGGGTTGAGGGGGTTCGATCTGATTCGTTCACCGGTAAGTCTGGGGTACCTCAAGGTAGCGTTTTGAGTCCCTTAATTTTTTCTCTTTTCATCTCGGACTGTATTGGATCACTACCCCCTGGTGGCTGTCTGTTATATGCCGACGATGTAAAGTTCTATCTTCCCGTATCCTCATCCTCCGACTCCCTCACTCTCCAAGACTACGCAGATACTTTTGCAGCATGGTGTACCACCAACGCACTCATACTTTGCGTCTCCAAATGTTGTATTATCTCGTTTGGCCGTTCTACGAACAAGCAGATATACAACTATAACCTACTTGGCAAATCCCTTCCGCGGGTCACTGCAGTCAAGGACCTTGGGGTGTGGCTCGATGACAAATTGTCTTTTGAGGCACATCTCAATTCTGTTATCGAGAGAGCTAGCAAAACTCTGGGCCTTATTATTCGCATGGCATCCGAGGTTCGTGACCCATTATGCCTCAAGGCATTGTATTGCGGTTGGGTGCGTCCAATCTTGGAGTATGCCAGCGTTATCTGGTCTCCTTCGGGTGTTTGTGCGTTAGATAGGCTGGAGAGAGTGCAGCGGAAATTTACGCGTCTTGCCACTAGGCGATTCCTAAATGACCCCAGTATCTCTTTACCATCCTATCCTGCTAGGTGTCGTCTGTTGGGCTTGGCCAGCCTGAGAGAGCGTCAATTATTAATCGCCAATATCCTTCTTTCCAATATTGACTCCCCCGCTCTTCTGGCGGCTATCCCATTCTATATCCCGTCCCACCGGTTTGCGACTCCATCCTCCTCTTGCAATCCCTTTGCGTCGCACGCGGTTCTCCCTCAGCGATCCTTGGATGCGCGCGTTATCGGATTTTAACTCCGTAGGTTATTTATTTGACTTCAACATCTCCTTTACTTGTTTCCGTTCCCGTCTCCTATCTGTACTGTCCTAATGTATGTTCCGTTTTTAATATATCGCTACTGTAAAGCCCTTGAGGCAAACAGTATAAAAAATATAAAATATAAAATGTCATGAGGATCCCTGATTCATGTCCCAACAGTTCCCCCGTTCGGTACGGGTGCAGTGAAAAGCAAAAGAAAGCGTCTTTCTGTCCAAACGAACATAGACATAGCGTCTCAATATTTCGGAATCTTCTATCTTTCATATTGCTTTGAAAAACATTTCCTGGCATCAAAGCGCTACGAACGTATGTGCGCTTCCAACAAATTGGAAACCACCGAATCTGTGGATGTAACTGAGCAGTAAAGAAGAAAAGCACAAGCATTTGCAGGTGATTCTAAATACGTTGTAGAATAAAACCGATCCATTTCCGCTTTATTTCCATTGCATGATATAGCCCCGTTTTAGTCCAGATTACACCGCTCGATCAAGTTCTGGCCACGACGGTGTTGGTGAACTGCACCGTCACCGTAGCGACACGCATATTCTGGTACGGTGCGACGAAATCGTCAAACGATTTAACTTTCCTCGGTGCACGGCGATCGAACGGGAAGCCCATGTTGCGTGCATCCGGATACGAACGATTTTGCAAGCCACAGAACGAATGGGCATCGTTGCAACCGGCATTTCTGAAACGAAAGCGACCGCGATTGTTGATGATTATTGTTCGAAAAACACACATATTCGTTACACACAAATTACTCACTCATCGAACGGCGGATCCACCTTGTCCTTGTCGTAATCAGAGAGCATCGCAAACAGATCGTACTGCACGCCCGCCGTGTCACCCTTGGGCACCAGCATATGGGCCGGAAATCCGCAGCCACAGAAACGGAAGGACGCGTCGCCGAGATTCGTTTGCGACACGTTGCGGAATGTACGCTCGTACGGGATCGTAACGCTCGAGTTGGTTGATCGACGAATGATGTTGTTGATGCCAGGAGTCACTAAATACGGACGAGAGTGTGTGTACAGATCTATGAAAACTACATCACAAACGCACCATATACTTACGGTTCACCTTAAATCTGTCCATCTCAATGGCCAGACGACGCTGTTCCTCGAACCTTAAAGCGACTCCCTTTTCGTTGCATTTCGGTGCAAGGAATATACGAACCGTAGCCGGCCGAGCCGTACCGGAATAGGCTACCTGTAGCCGATAGTTGAATGCGGCATGCTGCAGGTGAGTGAAGGTAACGTACACGTTCCCATCCGGACCAAAGTCCAACCCCGCACCCAGATCGACCTGAGAACGCTGCCAGAACGTCAGCAGCCGGTTCTTTATCGATGCCTGACGATCGAGCTCCGTTTCGAGACTCAGCAAGTTCACACCCGGGTTCGAAAGATCCGCCCTCGTATAGGGCGAGAAGCGAAGCTTGTGACGCTGGAACAAGTTGTCCACGTATGTATGCCAGCGATAGAAGATGGGATCACGCATAGCTGTCGCTACGTCACCCATCACGCCGAAGCTTTCGAGAAACTCTCCCCGCGGATCGTGGATGAAACAAAGCAAAATATGTCCGGTGTTGTGGGTGTCGCCGTACAACTCGCGGTTAACCGATATGGTGGAGCTTTCGATGATGTCACCCAACACGTCAACACCGCTGAAGTTGTCCAATGGCGTACGCTGTCCCGTTGGCTGCAAAAAGTGCGGAGTGTACGGAGATAGTTACATACAAATTTGCGTTGTTTGCTCATTGAACTACCTACCGAAACGACAAAACCTGCATCGATCGCTTCTACCACGCACTGGAGCTGTCTTTCCAGGTCCGCAATGGTGAGGTTAAAATTTTCCGCCGTACGGGCCACATCCGACAACGTCATGTTGGGGTAACGCGCCGGATACGTACGGTTGTTGGAGCTTCGAATAATTTTCGGATAGTAGGCTTCGGGAATGGGCGCACGAAGGTTGTCCAGTGGTTCCACACGCGACAGCCCCTGGCTATAGCGTTCGGTCTGATATCTAGCCAACATCTGCTGGTGCATGTAGTAGAACAGCTCACCACGACGATCCTTGCGCACCACGCTCGCTGGGCCTTCTCCCGGGTACACCAGATGCCAGTGCCAGTGGTGTAGATTCACACCAATGTCCTCGCGGAAGTAAGCCACCCGCTGTTCAAGAACCTCATCGGACGCCGTATAGTTCATCGGAATGTCAACGGCCATCTAGAAGTAAAGAAAGCATAAACCAACGCCCCACAACTACAATGGAAACTCCCCCCCTCGTACATACTCGATTTTTTTGCAAAACAGTACGGCCTTCCTCCCGCAATCGTGGGAAAGCGGAAGGATCCACGAATTGATCAGGGAAAAGTTGCAAAAGCGATGGCACCGGCACATTGGCCGTATCGGCACGATGCATCAGCGTTGACGAGAGTGCGTACTGAAAGAGTGGACCATTAAGACGATCTCTCGCGTACGCGGCCACATCACCCAGCGTGTCGGCGTCCGGTTGCGACAGGAACAGGTCGATCAGTTGACCCGCAATTCGTCGATGCTCCGGCAGGAACAACGAAAACGCACCGCGCCTTGGAATGGCTTCCGCAAACTTGACATCCGGATCGGGAATTTTTTTAATTGACACCAGGTCTACCGCCGGTACATCCGAGCTGGTGCCTGGGGGTGGGAGGGAACCAACTCCAAATCGGTTGATCAAATTTTCCTCGATCGGTCGGTACCGATCGGTGAAGAAGGAATCGGGCAGATCGTACACCAGCTGGCCATTGTTTTTCGGCAAGAACAATGGTTCGTACGGGTGCTGCAGCAGGCCGCTGAATTTGCTCTGGATCGTAGACATCGTAGATCTTGCTTTTGAATTGCGTAACGCGCACTCACCAATAGCGAACACTTTGGCCAAAGTTTGGAATCGTACTGGATCGTGTTCCATGGTCTCCTTATTTATATCCGCTGCCGAAATCCAGCATAAACTGTGTCAAACGGCAATCATCTAACCACAACATTGTGATAACGCGAGCTACATTTAGATTATTTGAACCACACAAACAAACAAAATTTAGTGAGGTTTACGGTTTGATTTTTGGATTTAATTCTTAGACAATAATGAACATACATAGAGATCGATTGATAAGCGATGTAAGCAATTAGAAATTGTTTTATAATTTGAAAATCACGGCCAATTAATCAAAACGATCAGTTACCAATTTGTGTAGTGTAGCGAAATAAGCATATCGCCTCCCTCTTTCAGAGATAGCTTCCTTTCCCACCCTCAATCAGATGATCCCACGCTCCGGAAAAGGGCTCAAGATTAAAAACTCCGTACATGGAACTGCTGATACCCCGGAAGTACTCGAATTCTCTCGGATGAGGTGGGAGACCGCGGTTTCAAGATAATAGCACTTCAAGAGACACGCTGGTAATAAGAGATAAAGCGCTAATATGATGTGGATGATCTACCACAGCAGTGGTGACAAGTATGAACCAAGTATTGGGGCGTTTCTGGTGTAGGTGCTATGAGAAAAAAGGCGATCGAATGATGGCCGATCGGAAGAGCAGATGAGGATGCGTGGCCGTTTTTTTTTTTCAACTTAACTTTTATGCACAGCTGGAAAGGAAGTATCCACAACAGGGCTTGAAGATTGTCATCGGGGACTTCGACGCTTAGGTCTTCGACTGGAGGTGACTACGATTGCGAAAATTCAACGTACATCAGCTGACAAACGATCGGTCGCTGACAAAGACGTGAAGATGACTCAGAATACTCCTTGGTATATATTGCTCCAGAATACTACTTGGTATCAGCTGAACAGCCGTGCAAATTATTAGCTAGACTCGAAGACTTGTCTCGTCCTGGAAAAGAAACTCCGTTTCGAAGAGTCGGGGGAACAACTATTGAATCAGCCTTATCAGTCGAGGAAACTTCGAAAATTCTCCTTCAACATGTTAAACGAGCCAGTGAGCGGCATCGTTCTAAAAACAATAGCAATGTTCTTAAGGATGAGCGAGAAGTAATGGAAAGCCAAATCAGTTGGCAGCGATGGACTGGACACGAAATTCTTCACATGGCCCGGCAGGGCCTACTTGTGACCATGCGCTAGCCGATTCGAAAGATTTGGGATCAGAAAGATCTACTGGAGAGGAGCTTCCACTGTCACTTGAGGATTCCCAAGGAGCAAAACTCCTATCCATAGCAATCATGCCCTTTTTTATCCTCTATCTTCATCGCTTTTGATCATTAGCTTATATCGCATATGTTGCACATCTTACGTAGTTCGTTCATCTTGGATGACTTCGGGGTCTCCGTGTCCCTTTACAGAAGTTGGCCTAGTGACTAGTTGGTTTTATAACTAAAATTTGTCACATACTTGTTCACATTTTATTAAATGCGTCACTAAAAAGCTAAAAGGTCACCTATATTTTTTATTAAAAAAAAACTAAAACCTGAAAATATAGCTAAAATAACTGTTCAACAAAGATAGTAAATAGCATGTGTGTGTGTCGATATGTGTCTTCATGACTTCGACGCCACTTTCCAAATCGCCTTTGTAATATAACTATGTCTTATTTTTTACCTAAAACTTTTTCCAAAATTAGACGGCTGTTGTTCAACATTTTTTCAACAAGTAGTATTTTCTCTCAGTTAAAAATATCATTCTATTGTCAACATATCCGGTTGTTTTGAAAGCTTATATTATCAGCACAATAAAAAATAATAAACTAATCATATACTACCCGAAAAATATTAAACATCAATACACACAAAACAAGCCGACGAGATGGAACAACAATTCCGCTTTCATCGCACCAAAACTAACTAAATTTTCAAAATAAAATGACAGCTTGCGGTTTAGAGAAGAAGAAGAAGGAGACTCTTGAAGTCAAGCAAATTTATTTGAGAAGTTTTTCGAAAATATATTTAGAATTTAAAACTAGAATTTAGAATTTAAGAATTTTTTAATTTAGAAAAAAAGTGTAATAATATGATTTGAAATGTGCGGAGTGTGATTTTTAAGAATCAAAGAGCACGGTGAAATTGAATTCTTTTCAATCGAAGAACTCACATGGTTGAGTAGATTCTCGAAAAACCACATGCTAAAGACATAGAGATTATGTTACTAACGTTACGTTATGTTACTAACTAACGAGTTGATAACGAGTGTATTATTCGTAACACAAGTACCAAACGAAGGACACAAGTCAATAGTCATCATGATTCGTTAAGTTCATTCCCATCCGAGTGAAATAGGAAACGGCAGAACAGCAATAATCACAACTCCACAGCGCTATTTTTTACACATTGGCTTATGATTTGTTTCTACTTTCATTTTTATTTCTTTTTATTTCTTTAAATACGACACCTTCATTAACGAGACAGCAACATGTTTTTTTTTGTTTTGTTTTGTTAAGTTTTTCCCACCATCTGCTCCACCTTTTTCTTCTGTTACGCATATTTGTGATTTCCCTTTCTTCCAGCTTGCCTTTAAAAACTACTAACCGAACCGATCGTGTTTTGAACGAAATCATGCCTGTTAACTACGCATCGGTAGATAGTGTTTTTTTTTGTTCGAAACAAATATATGATGCACTTGATAAGCCGACTACCGAGCAATCGGAGCGCTTTTCATGCGAATCAACGGGAAGCTTACAGGCGTGTTTTTTTGTGTAATTGGAAACATTCTAAACTTTTCGATTGCAAATATGAACGGAAAAAAATGTGAAACAAGCGCGGATTCGGAACCATCGTGAAAAATGTTTTGGAAAAATAATGCTACTATGCACCGTGTTTGCGTCTAAGCATGTGTATTAGCCAGTAAGCAAATAAATTACGCTACTTTCATCGTAACAAGTGTCTTTAGCAATTAACATATTCCGTTTTAGCAAAGTAATCTACATGTTCGAAGTGTGAAGTTGCTCGTACCGGGTAGGTACCAATTGTGTGCACGAGAATCTACTCAAGATTTGCAACATTGAACAAAACAAATACAACCGCCCTGAATTAAAGAAAAGACAAAGACGTATGCTATTGCCTAACCGATGTTCTATGATGTGGTTTCCATCCACAGCACAGGATAGCAGGGCTGGTGGGGCAAGGTGGTTTTCACACCGACCGGCCGGTTGGTGGTGCCAGTGTGCCGCGTAAAATTAACATTAAATAAACAACGCTTAAAACGAAAATGGCCAGCATTTTCCGTTGGGTGCTGCTATATGACGGAGCTGTCTGTGTGTGTGTGTGCGCGCGACTGCATTGCGACTTCGCTATCGCGTTAGAAGTGTCTCCACCACGCGCAAACCCTTGACCGCTTGCAGTTCGATAGTTATTATACTAAGTTTGCCCGTGTACGAACGTGCGCTCTGACGCTCTGGCGTTCATGATAAAACGGGGATGGGAATAGCGTACGCGCTTTGTGAACCAAACGTAAGCAAAACATCATCATCAATGTAGCGTTTTTTTCCCGCTCGTGTCCGCAAGATACTTTAACGTAGCCAAACTAAGATGTCGCTACAATACTTAACTATGGAAGTATAGATCATTCGTACACACGCTTATTCCTCGCTGCTTGCACTCCATACTCCAATGCCCCGGGTATCATGCCGGAACGCGTTTGTTTGTTTCTTTTTTTTTTTGCACTATTGATTCCATCGGTATTGACTCTATTGGATCAGAATATCGAAACATAAAGCATATAGCATTTACGAGTGCGCACCCACTTGCCTCGCACCCACTGCGCGTAACTGTCACTGTATGGCGCCGCGCGCTGTTCGCCATGAAGCTGTATCCGTTTCGGTCGATGCTTCTGTCGTCACTATGTGAACGTCACGGAAACACACGTAGCAGCTGCATTAGCAAGAGCATACGCCTACTATTTGTTGTCGCTTTTTTTTTTGTTGTTTTTCCTCATCTTCCTTCCCATATAAGCTCTTCATATACCTAACAAAAAATACTAGAAGTGTAGAAGATCGAAAATGCCTTCCCCTAACGAATTTTGCCTCGGGCAAAACTTATCGTCGCACCGTTCTCCTGCGAGTCCCGCCGTGTTTTGCATTCTCCACATCGTGCTTCTGCTGTGTTCCAGAAAGATTCCCAGCTCAGAATCTAGTGTATTTATTATGAGCGTTACTGTGTTGCCTTTGTGTAGCTTGTTTTTCTTGCCAGTGCGACTAAGTAAGATTAAGAATATTTTCATCTCAATTTATATGTATGTATATTTCATCTCTTGGATAAAAGGGCACATTTAAGATGTCAACGAGTGTTTATTATTTGTTTGCTTCTTCCGTCCGTCCGTCCTTCCTTCCTTCCGTAGCTTCCCGGGATTTCCTTTTGCACAATATCTTTTTCATTGTTAAGCTGTCATAAATACGTTTACTTCATTATGTTTATCGCTTCGCTTCGTTTTTGATCTTCTAGTGTTTTTCTTATATTCCATTGCAAGAGAGGTACAGTGGACAGTTACAGACGCGGGATGCGGTGGAGATACAGATCCAATTGGTTTAGATTTACGTTGTGATTGTGTCATAAGGGCATAAGTAACCACACTTAACCCAGTCCTCCCACATCGGAATGGTTGGCTGCATGTTCGTTCCGCATGACCAGTGGCAATTCGTTACTAAGAGCGGTGGTTGTGCGTTTGTTTGCTTGCGTGGGATAAACTCGTTATTAAATATCGCTACAATACGCGTTGCTGCTTTGCCTAAACTCGCTCCGCACATACTGCTCTTTCTCTTCCGCTCCCGGACCAATGCTAACTTGGATCTGGTATAAATTTTAGTACAAGCAGTGTTTGTGTGTGTGTGTGAATGTGTTTTAACAGGATTACTCTCCTTCCCATCAAACAGTATCGTACAAATGCTACCATGATATGTTGAATATGAAAAATTAACGAAACTATCAAGTTCAACTGAATCATTTCTGTAACGGTTTGTCCGCGCTTGCAAGAATCTTTCAGGTTTTACAATGACTGGGTGTATTACGGACTTTGGTTCTACCCTTGGCTACATGAAACCGTTCAAAGCGTTAGGAAAGTCACTGGAGCGGAAGAGAGCTCCTTGGGAAACTGTTTTGATCGTCGGTGTGATGAGAGATTCTTCGAAGAAGCTTCCATGTATATTGTAGCGAAGGTTTGCAAAACAAACTTTCGCTGATCTCGTTCTGCGTATTGCTGCTTGCAAACTTACGCACTCACATGGGCGTTGTGGG
This sequence comes from Anopheles farauti, assembly GCA_000473445.2. Classification (NCBI taxonomy): domain Eukaryota; kingdom Metazoa; phylum Arthropoda; class Insecta; order Diptera; family Culicidae; genus Anopheles; species Anopheles farauti. The sequence continues at coordinate 9,520,017 of KI915044.1, forward strand.
GAGGTGGTTGTACAGAATAAGAGCTCATAAAAATATTAATATCAGAACTTTCTGCCGCATCTGTTTCATCACCATTAACCACAGCTGCTGTAGCAGTTTCGCGTTTGGATAATGATTATTTTGGATTTTTACAGTTATTTCACCGTTCCTTCCCTATTGCAAATGCAAAAAGTAATGGGAGGGGAGGGGAAAAGGAATTATTACTTCTATTCGGAGAGTGTGCATGTTTTGGGGCAAAAGAAAGGTTACTATACTCAATTTTACATTTTCTCGTTTTCCTTGATCACCGTAGACGCCTTGAAATATACCTATGCAAGAATATATCTTGTTATATGTTAATCACCTCATTCACCGTTACGTTGCGGGAGAGTGGGAAGGGAAGTACTGCTACCTTCACTACGTTGCAAAGTTATGCAAGATGATATTTTCAGGGTTTTTTTTTTATTTGCAAGCAAACGTTCTGCGCTCCTGATGCGTTCACTTCCCCTACTACATGGGTTGTTTTTCATTTTGATACTGTTCGTCACATTACCATTGTTACTGCTTACTATCTATTTTTACTTCGTTTTATGGCATTTTACGCTTGCATGTGGTACTATATGATACGTGTGTGTGTGTATAGATGGCTTGCATATGGGGACACTCATCTATCGATTCGTTACATTACCTTCCGCCTGGAATTAGAATGCAGCCACAGATTTACTTTTGTTTACGATTGAACGGGTGTTTCCTCCATTTTGAATCGAATGATTTAAAATGAAACGATACCTCTTTTGGTTACTTTAATTTCCACATTTTTTATCTCATTTCATTCGTAAAAAAGAAATAATACTAATTTAACAATCGTCCAGCAAACGTCTGTCAGCTGGGAGCCTGTGCTTGTGTGAAATTAACCATTGTTTTATTTCCACCCTTGCGCAGTACAATAAATAACTCAAAAAACAAAACAAAACATACCAGTAAATTAGCATATTGGAACAGTACAACAAAGTTCGTGAATCAGGAAAACCAAAACCATCAATGTTCCTGCACTTTCTTAATATAGAGTTCCAATTACAGTCAGCCGCATTCATCACTTGATTTTAACTCATTGTATATAGTTGTTTAAACATTCACGTAATGCAACCCACTGCTACGATGATTATATCGGAAAACACGACATAAGGAGTAAGAAAAGTTCATTTTTGTTATGCTGTACCATACATCCTAGATACTTTACGGTGTACCTTACTCGTCTAGACACATACATTCTCATGCTTGATCGGTGTGCCGTGATCTGAACATCCAGCATCAGCTTAGCTTATAGCGTTTGTTAGGCTATAATACAGATAAAGAATCGCACGTATTCTCCGCTCAACAGACTCTACACACTTCATTTTACATCATTTTTAATTTTACTCACGCATCAGATTGCTCGGTTTAAATATGCATGCATTGTCATACCTCTATCTGATGCATTTCCACTTACTTACTGTTGTATCTGATGCATACGGCAGCGGTGGTGATTTTTGTCGATTATGTATCCTTTTGTTTTCTTTGTTTTCTCTTCAGCAAAAAAATATCATTCATCTATTCTATACTCATCATCCCCTATCATGCTTCAAGTCCATCGCGTTGATCAATCATCGTTTCTACAAACATAAAAGAAAATCGCTTGTTTTCGAATTTTGTGTTCGTTACAATGGCAATGCTTTCTTGGATCTCTTGTCTTCTGCACGCTCTGTCAATGCTTTTCTTTCTTTATCCACAATCACGAGCAGCAGCTAATTTGGTTTCAAATATCAAGTAACATTATCTATACGACGCTGCTCACAAAGTGATACAATTTTGGTTAAGTGTGGCAGATAGATTTGCTCTCATGCCTTCTTTCTCTCTCGTGCAATGATTCCTTCCCCTTCCAACCATTGCTCTTTATAGCCACATTTGTGAAAAAGCAATGAAGCATTACTGGTTTCCGTTCAGCATTTGTGTTGATTAGCTTCATAACAGTATTTTCATTCTATTCCAAAAGGTTTATCCATGTAAAGTTATTGCGGCCTAGTCCCACGGTTGTTGTTTTTACCGTGCGTCGCAGTTTGGATATTGTTATGCAGCGTGAGTGTTGTTCCTATTTAGCATAGTGTTTGCATCGTGAAGGACGTTCGATAGCGCCGCTTTATCGGATGTCAGTGATGTTGTTTTTGCTGCCAAAAATTTTAACTAGCTGCGTTTCGTAGTCCCCAATGTTGCGCTTCATGATATTCATGCATGGTCCGAGTAGACGTTCGAAAGCATCCACATCCAAAACTGAAATGCAAGTAAGCTTGGCATTAATACAACCATACTTTTTTATTATTTTTTATTGGTACTTTCTGTCGGCACCGTTATCTTGAACTGCTTATATACATGCTAAATCTACGATACCATCTAAAAGAGTGATTTTTAAGACCAACACCATAAAACACCAATTACTTTTACAGTGCATTCTTTAAAAACTACTTACAAACGATAATTTTAGAAAATTTGAATCACAATTGTATGTACTGATTAAAAGAAACCAATCGATGTGGTACATAAAAGAAAAATGTTAACGCTTACCTCTTTTGATGAGATAATTTGTTAGTGCGTAAGTTGTTTAAATAGTGTGAGATAAAGGACAGTGACTGTGTATTGAATATGATATGTTTGAAATTCAAGAATTTTAAGTTCGATTTAGTTTTACATTCAAAATATGGAAAACAGTACAATTATATGGCTAGTGCAAAAACACAATAAGCTGTGCTTCCGACATATAAATTCATCTTCAAAAGGTGAAACGAGTTTTATTAAAACATCAGGTTTGAACAGCCTTTAATTTAAAATTAAACTTTTTCACCAAAAATCTTATCAATCACAATATCAGATCAGCTTATGTGTAAAAATTTAATGTTTAAAAATTATCAGATATTATTCATTTCCTCATTATCTGACATTGAAGTAAAGAATCTAAAATCGAAAGTATTTTTCACGAATCTGCTCAACAAAACCCAATAGCATAACGTTAAATTAAACACCGCGATTACATAAAAACAGTTTTTTCCGCGATAACATAAAACAGTTTACGCTCTTTGACAAGCTTCGCGAATCATTTCGTAAACTGCATCATCTACGTAACGGTAGTGCTGCATGCTTCGAAGCAACACATCGATACAGTTTCCTAATAATCTTTCGAAACATTCCGTTTCTAAAACTGTTTCGAATTATATTCGAAACCACCATATTCACATGTACGATCAACGTTTAGTAAAGTTAAGTTGAATAAATAGTGTTGTTAGTGCGCAAAAGCATTTATCACACGGTATTTCAGGTGTTATTGAACGGAAGTGACGTGAGGATTGTAAAATGTGTAATGTGTGTATATAGTGAAACGGAATCCGTTTTCCAGGTGGTTGAAGAAACACACGAATCACATATGGAAATCAAGAAGGTATGGGAATGATACGTATCATGCAAAAAATATTAGAAAAGAAAGAGAAAAAATATTATATGGTATAGAAATAAACCGGTTTTAAAGTGGAAATTCAGCGACGTACTCTACAACCACTGCAACCGAACCGCTACTCAGTTCTAGCCTCCTACACACATACCGGTTAATAGCAATCGATAATCCAATTTTCATGCTCTGCTATTACTAGACACAGGCAGATTGGGTGCTTTTGCTGCTAAAAACCCGCCTCCATGTGTGCTATAGGTCAACAGAAACACATCGAACGATACTCACATGCCACTTTCACGTTGTCGACTGCATAGGCGGATGCGGCTCGTGGCCTGTGTGTTACAAGAGCAAGCTCGCCGAAGTATCCGCCCTTTTCTAAATTGGAAATTTCTACCTCGCCAGCATCCTGTTGGATGCGGATGGACACTTTACCATCCTCAATAAAGTACATGCCATCAGCAGCGTCGCCTAAAAGAAAACAACATCGAACGAGAAAAAACGTTTTTCAATGTAGGGTCGTTTTTTAAACGCGGGTTTAGGAATGTTTAAAAAAAAATGTTGCATATCACAAACCTTGCTTGATAATTCGATCGCCTTTAGCGTACGTTTGAGGTATCAGGGCGTCAGCCAGGTTCATCCGTTCGTAGTTCTATTAAGCAAGAAAATGGTTAAAATCAGTGGAAACTTGCATTCGTAGCCAAAATATGCATTCTTACCTGGAGAGTTTTTAGCATGGGAACAGCATCCAGGAGAGCCTCATACATTTTCCGTTTCCTGAATGCGGACTTCAGCAGAATTCTTCGGAATGTTTGGCGATCCATTGCCCATAGTTTGCCATCGGTTTCCGCTTGAATAGTAGCAGCTCTGTTCAACAGTTTTAATAAACAAATAAAGAGGTTTGAATTAAATCTTTCAAAACCGAGCGCTAATTCCCGATCGTTTGATCATCTCACCTTGGCATGTTGTACAGTAGAGCCAATTCTCCAAAGCTTCCTCTATTATCATACGTGTGTATGTGCTTCTGTTCTTCACCCACGTAGGCGTTATAGATTCCACTGTAGGTGTTGAAAAGATGGTATAACATTAGAGATAGGAAGGGGGCTACTTACGCGATAAAAACAAATGCTCGATTGACATGTTTCTGTTTTTTTTTTCATTTCCACTTACGATTCAATGACGTAAAAGTTGTCACCATCATCACCCTGTTTAATGATGTAGTCTTTAGCTTGAACTATCTTTTCGAACATTGCATCTAGAACCTCGTTCATCTGAAGAATGAAAGAAAGGAGAAAAAACATGAGAACAATTACGCTCAGCTGTAGACAGCAACGATTCAATGACAAATGATGAAAAATCACGCGCAATCGTCGTCCGTTATCGATACTAGACGGCACATAAAGTTGTCACTCATCTGCCTATCGAAGACAATGCGCAATAAGAAGCGAAATCCCATTACGGCGTCTTCTGATGGACAATAAACTAGATTTCCGCCAACTACGTCACACCACGCTCGGCGGACGTACGGCAAACTCCATTAAGTAGTTAGTAACTTTGTCCATTAAAATTGCATATATTATAAGTCCACCAATAATCAGGCTGTCAGGCAGAATCAAGCGTACTATACGTAGACCGAATGAACGGAGACGGCGTGTGTATGACCAAGAGAGATACGAGATAGCGCCTCGAGTTCGCCCCCTGCCTGGAAGGGTAGTTGCTATCGCAGATAAAATTCGATCATCCTAGAGAGCTCGCACTCGTCCGTCTCGGCAATGCAGACAGGTGGTAATAAAGATTGTAATTGAAAAAGTTTCCGCAGCGCGGGCGAAGATTGCTCGCAAAATATACTACGATAACTCGCTTGGTACGGTTGTTTCACAGGTCAGCCATGAAATTTGCTTCTTAGCCTTTTGAAGAGCCTGCCGTTCGATCAAAGCGCACGCATACTCCCTTAAACTTGCCAATCAATACAAGGTGGTCCCTGCTGCCCTATGTTGTCTAATAAAACTTGCACAACGTACAATCTGCCAGCGAGCCATGCGAATGAGTTCACTATGGCGCTTCGTTACGTAAGAAGGAGAACGTACGTTTGATCCTTAGGAAAAGTAGGTTCCAAATAAAGACAAATATCGTTGTTATTTCACAGCTGGCTCAAAATGCTTAAAGATTCTGATATTTTAAAAACGAAAAGTACCCCCCCAGAAGCCCTCATACATACCTGTTCTTTGTCCAACGATCGGAATAGGAGAATGTTTTTGACTGAATCACACAACCGGGCTCGCTGCTCATCCGTTTTGGGAAATATTGCTCGGGCGCCCTCGTCTTCGTCATCATTTTCCGGATCATACGTTTCAGCAAACACAGATTTCCTACGCGACGCATACCGATTCACTAGTGGCTCTGAAAGGACAAGCAAAATGGCAACATGAGGGAGCGATATTAGTAATATATAATTACATTAAAAATTGTACATCCAACACTATCGAACACGTTCCGGTTAGTTGGCAGCACTCTCCTGCCGAGTACGCAATGTTAATCCCTACGAACCACCACCAACCGCCATGATGCAACTCATCCGTAATCCTTCCACCGCCACCACAATGACTCACTACAATGCGGCTGGCGACGGACAAAGATTACCAGTAATAACACTGATTCATCGTATGTCAGGCAATTAAATACTGCGTTGCAAATTGTATAATACTTTTATCTGTCCCCATCCGACGGGCGAACCAAGCCGCAAACGAAAGGCCTCTGTCCATGACAGTCCGTGTCCGTCCCCGGACCGTCTCGGAGCTCCGAAACAAATGAGTCAAGTTGTGGTGCAACTTTTTTTTTATTCTTAATCACCCTTTAACCATCGCGCCAACATGCAGCGCAAGCAGCAGCAGCAACATCAACAGCGGTGCCATCAGCATCATCATCATCATCCAGTGTGAGAACAGCAGCAGCAGACGGGAGCAAAGTGGCGCAGAGAAGTCTGTCGCAAAGTAAAGCATAAATTTTCATTCCCTTTGTTCCACACACACACACACACACACACACACACACACACCGGCTGCCACTCGGCAACAAGAGCTGCTCCGAGCTGTTGCACCACACGACACCGACACCAGTGTGCCCGAGTGTTGCTACATTCGCATTCAGGATCGTCTGAAATCCAAGGATTTACTAGCGCACTGAGGAGCAACCATAGCAGCCTCAGTCAAAGCTCGTCGTAAGCTACCACCGGTGGGAATGGGTGAAAGAAAATTCTTTTTCCCAAGCTCGGACCGTTCATTCTTGTTCGGTGCTCCCGAACTCCATTGCATTTTGCCCACCTCGCGGGAGATGGAGCGTCCTGACGATGGTACAGTCAGTGGAAATACTGCTAATGGAAAACCAGTCGCACGCCAGGGGTTTTGCGCGAGCAGCCAACAGGGTTTTTTGCTTATTGCCGGTGAATTAATTATTTTGCATTTTCGCTGTCATAACCGTGTGCTGTAAGAGATGCTCTATTATAGAGAGTATAGAAAAATCAGCGTTATAATGTTAGTTTGTAGTATAAATCGTAAGACTAAACCACACACAAAAAAAACTCCCAGAAGCTCTTCATTTTTGCGTTCAAACTGCATCCCATAATCGTTGAATTCTTTCACCAGAATGTCATCTAAGAAAGGACACTAGTAAAGTTGATAACTAAACAGCAATTTTTCACTACTAACCCCCAAAAAAAAGCAGTCTGCATTGCTCCCTACTGGCTTGACAAGCATTAATCGTGCGAAGTTCTCTATGCGATCAATTGCCAATCCATTTCTATGCCACCTATCGTTAACTTAAACTGGCAGCGCATTCGAAGTGGTGTTGTGTGAGCAAGAGCACAACACACACAAACAAAACAAAAAAAACCCTTCATTGGCCTAGAATCGAAGGTTTTCCCATGCCCATAAACACACACACACAGCAGCATGCAGGCTTGCAGGCAGCAACACACGCACCCAACACCACCCACCCGGGAGGGGGGGGGCAAACTGCCCGTTTTACATCCGTGATCCGCGAGCCGGGCACTTTATCTAAATTTAAAATCTGTTAACTGCTCAAAATGCTAAGCAATTACAGCAAATCGGTGCACCGGCCGCCGACGTCAAGGTGGAAGTGTTGGTGTCAAAGCGAGTCGCGACAGCCGGCAACGAAGCGGCAGGCACGAGACATGATGATGTGAGACATCCATCCACTGGGCCCAGACACACATCACGCGGATATGCACCGATGCAACCGGGGCTTCGGGTGGGGAGGAGGAGGAGGAAGAGGAGGAGGAGGAGGAGGAGGAGCAGGGGGTGGGGAAGGGGTTTAGCTGCTACATTCAACAGCCCCAACACGAGCGCATACATGCTCATAAAAAGTTTGCTTTTGGCGCCCCATTGCAACGCGGGCCAGGCGATAATTGAAATGTTGGTAGCTAATTCAAGTGAATGAACCACCCACATCGCACATCGTCGTGTAGTTAAATTCCCACGCTGCACGCAGGTTCCAAACGAACCCCTATCCCTGTTCTTTTCCCTACATATCAGTAGCCTGTCTAATAGACCCCAATGGTGGAGCACAAATTTCATTCCATTCTAACGCCACCAATACACGCACCACAAACCATTCGACCTACGACCAGCCTACCACACGTAACACACTCATTTGTAACGCTTCATTGGGTGAGTTTATTGGAGCTCCCGGTTAAAGGCCGCACCTGGCGTATGGAGATGAAATTCTCCGAATCACACAAAAAAAAGCCATCACTTCGGGCTGCAGGATCTCATCCACAAACCCTGGGGCGTTTATGTTAGGGATAAAACAAAACCGAACCACCGACCAGCCAACCGGATGAGGATGTTAGGTTTTGTGCAGCTTGTTGCATTTTGCGAGACTATTTCCATGAACGTTTCCTACCCCTGTGCGTTGGAAGAGATGTTTCCACTATTAATGGAAGAATGAAAAAACTAAAAAAAAAAACAGTCCAACATGGAATATGAACTGGGGAAATTTAATTCTGCACAAACCGAGTAATAAATCCGGCGTCGTCTGAAGCTACGATACGTAGAACTGTTCCGTGTTCAAAACAGTTTACAAGCAAAAACTTAGCATGGCGGCTGAAGGCAAAATATCGCACAAAAAATACAATTTTCGTGAAAGAGTTTTGGATACAATAACATACACAGTAAGCCATTTAAAGGTGAGGTGATTTACTATTTAAAAAAAAAACATTAAATAGAGGATCCTCAAAGAGTGGTGATGGCAAAGCCTCATCTTTAATACTCCAAGAGAAATTACGAATGCGAGAAATTTGAAAGAATTTAAACGTAGCTGTGCCATATTTGTCCGACAAAATACGTAAGGTTTGTAACTGTACTTGTTATCGTCATCGATCTGTGTGATGATGATAAGATTTTTAATTGATTTATTGTATTAATTAGAGAAAAAATAGAATGAGACAACACAAGTTTGAGACACGCGCGCGCATAAGTGAATAATGGAGTTTACTTAAAAAAAAATGTTTCCCTGTGTTCACAGTCTGGAAGGTCACATCAATATTCGCTAATCGAAGATTGTATGTGGTCAATTACAGAAATATTAGTTTTCTCTGCTTCGGAAGGTAGCACCATAAACCAAACTTTGGTTCAAATGGAGCTGACAGTTGCAGAAGTACCCTGAATAATAATGACCTAGTCCCACTAATTGGTTCATAGAGCGCGATGTTCAGGGCACTGTAAAAGTGTAATTTTTCAAATGTGTATCACAGTGTGGGCTTTTACTTAATTCTTCTTCAGTGCCACCACTTCGTTAAGAGTTATACTATCGTTCCGATACTTCCGTCCTTCTCAAACCTGTGTTGGGGTAAGAGGCGGGACTTATCATCATCATCATCAATACGACAGAACTGGTTTCAAAATACTCAGCTTGAGCATCTCGACCAAGCGGAGTGATAGAACATAAACTAGACGGAGGGATTTCAAAGAAAATTATATATTTAACTTGCGATAATCGTTTCCTTACGATTTTAAAGCCGAACTAGAAGTTTAAACACTGTGCTAATACATGTCCGCCTACATCAACAAACGTTTAGGCAAGAGCTTTTTAATTGAAACGTAAAACGATCGACCAGCAATTGAATTCCCAACAATAATCAACCAAATTAAATCAACAATCGCAACTACAAAACAATGTGTTCGGGGAGATTGCGTTTTTTTGTGTGTGTTTTGTTTTTTGTTCACTCAATCATTATCTTGCACCGAAGCAAATACAATTATCACTCTGAAACAGTTATCTGATACGCTCGACAACAAACTCTTCAGCACGAGCGAAGGAGTTGTGAGTGCCAAGGGGGCGCCATCTTTACCATGTTCCGTATCAATATTTACACGTTGACAACCGTGCCTTATCGGATATCGTACAATTTTTCGTACCATTTTGCCTGAAGAACGCCTGCCTCCGTCCTCCTGCGCGGTCGGGTCGGGATCGGAAGCAACAAGTTGGATAAAAATTGATTGCTAGTTACAAAAGCACCTGCCTGAGGAGGAGGAGGAGGAGGAGAAACACAACCAGCATAATCATAGCGGTAGTGAAAACGACAGCCAAAAGTACACATATCAAGCGCGCACGCCCGCTATCACAAATATTTACCACAATAAAAGTGGTTGCAGCCCGTCGTACAACCGCCGAGTGGCATTGCCAGCGATAACGCCCGATAAGGAATCAAATCGTACCACGACAATGTTACGGTCCTGCTGGGCAACCACACCCGCGCGCGCCCGACTCAACTAGGGCGAAGTTGGTCTTGGTAAGTGTCTCGGAAGCATTAGCCGACAATGAACCACTGTACGCAATTTGGTTAATCGCGGGTTGTCGTGGATACAGTTGGGCTGTCGGGCTGAAAGATAAATATTACTAACTAACTTTCGAACCACCTCCGGTCCTGCCGGTGGTGCTAAGGGATTGTAACTTTTTCTTTGATGCTAACCCACCGGGAGATGTGTACGGATGTTCACAAATTACCAAAACCAACGCACACAAATTAATACCATCCCGAAAGCCGAACGTTAGATTAGCCCCTTGTCATTATGCTGTCACGGCTGGAACGGAATCCAAACAGAACAGCGACACCGAACAGCTTCCTCCGGTGGTTCGGGAAGCTAATCGTGGGTGGTTCAGCATAACCAAGAGCGCGTGGGCGTAATTGGTGCACTTATCCTGCAATCAACCCTCGCGCGGAGATATGCGCCTCCATCATCGCCGGCGGTGTTAGGTGTTTCTTACCGTTTACCGACGACAGGACGTCGTAGTTTTGTGTCTGTACAGCAGACATGCTTCTGCTAGGAAGGTGCGAATGGTGCGCTGTATCGCCGAGACTACAACCAAACCGTGCGTTCAGAGGGTGCTCCGTGAAGGTGCCGAAGATACGGAACAACTCCCGCCGTCTACCAGAAGGATCCAAACACAACACACTAGCGACCGGGACGGATGGAATTCACTCTACTATTTTAAGCACAAAAACACACTCACACACAGCGTAAACCGATGTACAGCACAATGAGAGTTGCGTCTAAAAATGTGATTTTACTTAATTTAAAACAATTTGCACACGATGGACGATGAAAATGGTTATAAAATATTAAGTGTACACAAACACACACCCCTTAGTAAACCCACCGGCTGCTAATTCATATTACTGCCATAAAACCGTTCGTGCACACTTTCATTAAGCACCACCATAAAAGGCACCGGCACTCAAATGACGCCCCGGTTTCTCTGCCCCAAACGCTGACAGACTGTCTCAAGAAGCTGTTTAAGGTGAATATAAAAATGTAACCACTTCACTTTGCACCCACTTTTCTTTCCCGTGATCCCCTTACCACACAGAATGAAGATAATTTTAAGTAATATTGCATAGTGCCAATAGAAGATCATTAAAAAAGTGCTTTGTCTCGTGTGCCACACTTGAAAGCGAAGATTAAGCAAACGAGACGAAGAGAAGAACCGATCGCTACCATCTGATCTCACCTCGGGTCGGTTTGGGTAAAAAGCGTGTCAATAATTTCCATCTTTTCCGTTCCATATTTACACCGGGGGTTTTTTTTTAGCGGAAATGGATCGTCAGCAAACAAAACCATTCATTGGGGTCGTTTCTTCAGCAATAATCGTTATTCTGCATGGCAACGCCTACATGATGCACTGATATAAACATTGTTTTTTTTTTAAATACTAAAATGCAACGTCAATAAAATCTTGCCCGTTCGATACGGATGCAGAACATAAACTCACTACGAACTATGATAAATCAAGCACCTCTGCACGGCTGAACAATCGGAAAAGCACTAACGACCGGCAGTGACACCATTATTTCAATCGCACAATCGCATTCTCGAACACCATCGGGGACACTTTAGGCTAGCACTATCGCAAACAATTCAACTAAAACAAAAACTCCCACTACACTCAGGCGTCCCCTGACCCGTGGATTCAGATGCATTCAGGCAGTCAATCGAGCGAGGCTGGGAGTGAGGCAAAAAAAAACTCGTTTGACCAAGCCTCACAGACTGGCTGCCTTTTAAAGGTTCGCCCACGCCCGTACGCCGTATATATTCACGTTGGCGAATTGAATAATGAAACACCAACAACACTCCACTTTCAGGCAAACGCCTCTTGAGTCTTTGGTATCACCCCGGTTCCGGTCGCGATCGCGATGCAGCCATCAACTCTCTGCCCACGTGTTGCACACAGTGTGTGCAAGCTATATACGAACGAACTGGAGGGTAAAGCCCGCCCGTCTGGGTGGTTTTTTTTTCGCAAACCCTCACAGTTGCGTTTTTGGGGTGAAATGATTCCAACCAAAAACACAATCCAACCGGTTGCTATTGATTCTCACGCACGCGGGGAAACGATGGCCGATATACGAAAACAACGGAGCTCGTGTGGGTATGAGGCAAGCGTCGTTCCCTTGGTGTGTCCGATCACTGCAAGCTCCACCGTACGACTGACCACGATTACGCGAAGAAGTCGATCGTTTCCGAGCGGCTTGAGCCTAACCTCGGGACGGGTGGAAAGAGCGCGGAGTCCTGCATGCAACGACATGCGGAGTTGGTAATTGCTGGCCGGAATAATGGAATAAACAAGATACACATGGCACTAAACACACACACACACACACACACACACAAACACCGGTGCGAGGCTGAGGCTGCCGGAGAGAGCGCAATAAGAGCAGCGGCGTAATATGATGTTCGGAAATCAATATTTGTATCCCCCGGCAGCATCCACCGCATTCTGAAGCGAACTTCAGAAGGAAAAGTACCATCGCTCTGCGTAGGCTAGCAGGCGAAAAGGGCGAAATGTGCAGGCGCTGCCTGTTGCTTCCGTAACCCACCGGACGAAAAAGGACCCGGTCAGTGGAGTGAAAAATCCCGTCCCGCAGATGGGACGGAGAAGTGAGCAAAATAAATAAATAAAGAAGAAAAAAACACACCCCACCCGTCGGTCCGTTGCTCGAGCGTGCGCTCGTGGGGTGGAAAATATTAAACCCGTCGGTGCTTTGTGAAAAAGCGACCGTTTTGAACGAGCGAGTTTTCCTTGTAGCACCTGCTTCAGCGAGCGTGCGAACCAAACCGAGCGGGAGGATACACACAGGAACGAAGCTTCGTTCACGTCGGACAGACGGCGGAGGCTGGTATGGGAGGTGGACGGGTGATATAAATCCGTGCTTACACGGTTCATTGCAACGGCGCATGGTGGAGGGGGAGGATACACATAGAAGCTGTGTGTCTGCTAGTCCCGCGAACGATAACGAATCGCTCATCTCGAACAGGGATAGCAAGCCAGCCAGCCAGCCAGCAGAAAGATGATGCTCGGTGAGGGTTTGGTATGTGTGAGAACTCATATAGGTGCCCATATAGGTGTCGGGCAAACCTAAAACCACCCGTGTTCACCCGTAACCCGTGTACGGACACGCACACGCAATGCTTTATTTACTTTAATACTAATAATCCAACAACATCATCCGTTTCGATCGCAATCGATCCGAAAAATATTGTTCAAGCATGTCCACACGGCGGTGATGCTCGCACCCAGTTCCGTTGACCTTCACGAACGTTACAAAAGCGTTTCCGAAGGGGTTGGAAGACGTTTATAAAAAAGAAGGCTGCTTAGAACACCGCCAAGCACAAGCACTAAACAATTAAACGGGGAGGAAACAATATATTTACTGTCCTACTATTGCTCCCTTCTTCCCATCCGCACATCGGGAGCAGCATTAAGTGCTAGTAAACCGATTCGTATTTCCGCATCCCCACGATCGTGTCTCCATCGTTAGCACTCATCGTCGGCTATTAATAGGTCAAATGAAGGCACATAAAGTCCAATTATGACAGTAGTCAGCATGTCGCATCTTTCACGAACGGCCACGGACACGGAGCACGAAAAATGCGAAATAAAAAACAAAACTCCCAAAAACGACCCCTAAACATCGTTCGCTGGTCCACGCGTTCGATCCATCTTTAGTGTGCTTTTATATGCCTGCTGGCCGCGCGTTTGCAGTACACGACTAATGCGACGCGGTCCAGCGTGTCCCGTGGGCAGTGTAGTACGCGTCCAGTTTGGAAGTAATTAAACTTTCTACTTTGGCCGGTTCTCTTCTGCCATCACTTCAGAGTGGAGTCAATTTTAAACCTCACTTCGTCGATGCGTAGGACACCAGCGTGACCGTCGGGAGAGTAGAGAAAAAACGACCGAACCGTCCATCAGTTATGGTAGAATTCGATGAAAACCGGGAGCTACCGGGTCCGAAACAGTCCTCGCTCGTGTCGTCGCCAACCGCGTCCCAGCGCGACGGATGACCAGCAGGAATATCGGACTGGTAAAGTACCATTTTCAGCTCGCTTCACTCCACGCCGGGTTGGGCCGGTGTAGGAAGTTAATTTTGGGTAGCAAATTTACATCACTTTACGAGTTCATATTTAGAACGCCGGCTTTTCGTGCAACTGGTACGGAAAGTGTGGGCAGCACACCCGAAAGTGTGTGGTTTGTGCCGTAACGTAAAGTTGTGTCATCCTCGGCATGAAGTAGGGAAAACTGTGAGTCATCCGCCAATGGGCGGGGGGAAATCGAAAGCGAAGAGCAAACAGCCCACGGAAACGGAGGATGTGCCTCTCTGCGATCGAACGTATCTCTTCAACAGCATGACAAACAGTCTTCAGGATATGCCTTCATCCTTCGCCAGCGTTTCCAGACGCATTTCGTACGCAACAAGTAGACTCTGACTTTCGCAACAAACTTCTTTCCTCTTTGCCACCATCCATTTGCTTCGCCTTGCTTCTTTCATTGCTCTCTAATCATCAATCATGATGAAATGAAATTGGAAATGGGTAGAGCGTTCCGCTCGATGCTGTGATAAATCAGTGGCGAAAGGATGCCGGGAACGTGTCTGCTTCTGCTTGTTTCATCCTTTCGCGCTCAATTTCCATTTGCAGCACCAGATTTCGGGCAAATGTACTGCTCCTTTTCTTTCTCTAGCTTACGCGAATCAGCGGAACAGCCAGAACATGCTTTCGTGAAATATAATTTACCAGAAAAGAGATGGCGAAAAAAAACACCTCCTGCAAAATAAATAAGCATAAGCGCAAGCAGCGAGACCATTCCGGGCGGATTATGTAGCTGCGTGCCCCCTCGGTTGAAAAAGATATGTTATCACACCTTCGGGTTGTGGTGTTTTCCTTACTTTCCTTCCCGTTCCCGGTGTGCAAACGGTGCGCTACCGCTTTTCATTGCACGACGACCTCCAAGCACTGAAAGACGACGATGAAAATAAAGTTCATCCACGCATAAATCCCGTTTCACAACGAATCAAATTCAATCGACTGATTTGACAAACCATCTCACCACACCAAGCTCTAACCCGCGCGCCCACAGGGAGACATAAAAAAGACGGTATCGAACCGGTGTAAATACATATATTGATTATACATAAAATATTCAACCACTCGATAAGCTGTCACGGTCGTCGTATGTGATATTACGAGGAGATATTTACGAGTCCTTCAACAAAGTTCTGCAACGGTGTGAGGAACGCAACATGTTTTCGGCGCAAAAAAATATCATTTGAAGCAGTTACTCGAAATGCTCCACCCACTCCTGCCGTAATGTCCTGTTACGCTTATAGTGATTATGCAATAGTTTTCTGCTGTAAGCAATAAATTTTGCTTGCTAATTGGAACCCGGTCGCTTCTGCAATCGGTAACCCCGGCTGGGACAAATTGTCGACGAAAAGATGTTTGATAAAAATCTACATACGCGTTGCGTGTACGGCATCCTACTCCTGCTCCTGCCACTGATGGCGATTGCCATAAAGCGCGGTTCGCATACATGATCTTGATGTTGACCCGATCGCACACACAAAAGCACCACCACCACCACGCGAGCGACCGCCGTGCATCGCAACGTGTGCCGAGTGCGATCGCGAGTTGCACACGATCTCACCCCAATTCTGCGGCGTTTAAAACCGGACTTCACCCGCACCTTACCCCAACACCGCCACCACCGGACCCGCTTGGTCGTTTTCTTTCTTGGCATCATGCTCATGTGCAAAGGCAGCAAAAGCGATGGAGGGCTCGACAAAAATAAAAACCGGTACCGGAGGAGTCACGATTGGCGAAAATTATCATTTCATCCCACCCGCCGACAGAATCGGTTCGCCTTTGCACCGTGCACCGTCGAGCGGTGGTTGCATGACCAAATCAGGCCACATGCACACGACGCTCGCCGATCGTACCGACTTGAAACAGCCGTGTGACTTAAACGGAAACCATCATTTACCTCCGCAATCATGCAGACATGTGCAGCAAGGAGCAAACGCACGCACAGGATGCACAACCCACGGGGAAAAGTGTAATGATAGGGTTTGTGTACTAGGCTTATGCGACGATCACAGGTTTTGAACAGGTGGCCAGATTTAGTTTAGAACATAAAGGTAAATATTTTCAAATTGGTAGTTCGTTAGCTTTTCCGATAATCCAAAACGTTTTCGATTCACGGGCATTGTTTATAATATTATTATTATGCCGCAAATTATAATTGTTACAAAGAGTTTAAGTTTATGAAAGGTACAGAATTCGGCGTGTTTGGAAATCACATTTGGAATGTTATACCTTTTATCACACATAAACCAAAAAAAAAAAACATTTGAAAAATAATCCTGGCATAGCAGCGACTTGATGTCTATGAAACGTAATTAGTGTTAGAACTGATAATTTAAATCTCGTTTACCCACGCATAGTTTGCTAGCTTCATAACATCAAAAGAGTCATTAATCAGAATCGCTTTACGGAAAGTATCATTTGCCGTCGCTATAATTAAGTGTGTTAACGTGTTACAAAAATCAATACTATCGAAATGTATTCCAAAAATACAATGAAATCAATTTTCCGTAGCTATCATCTGCTACCAAACAGTGAAATGTAATTGAAATGTAATTGAAATATAATCCGAACAGTGAAATGTAACTATGCAAATTTAGGGCATGAAAATTGTACTATGGGTCTAATCTAATGGTGACTAAACAGTTATAATCATATTCTCAGTTACATTCAAATAGTTTTGTACCACAAGAAATGTAGAAAACAATAGATTCATAAAAAAAATAGTCAATTAGCATGTAAGCATCTATTCGATAATAATTCATATTCATTCTGTAATTCTCTCCAAAGAAATGAATGTATCCAAAAATACTTTCGGATTGATCGATACATGTTTTAAAAATATTTCCGATGAACGTCTTTTAAAAAGCACGCTAGAGAACACGGTTAGCATTCCTGCGCTGAAATATGCTGAAAGATCCATCATAATAAATGTTATAGGGATAAATTAAATCTGCTGCTACTAGCTACGATATACTGTTCGCTCTGAATAAGATGTTACACCTCTCGCAAGCCCCATGACACATTAACGCGACCCTCGCCGGCTTCGCCTTACACACTTACAGTCCGATCGGTAACTTTTGCCACCAGCGTGTAGTGTTGTGCGAGGTGACAAAAAATAAAAACAAACAGATTCATCAATCTTCATCAACAGCATCATTAAAGCATCAGCATTCCTTGGAGCTGGCTATGGTAGCGTTGCGCGCAAACGCAAACTGGAATCCATTTATTGCTATCGTATCAAGCAGATCACGGAGTTTGGCTGGTAGTTTGGCACGGCTGGTTGCTTGCCAGCCGGTACGCGCCCGGAATGGCCAAGTTGGTGCAAATAGTGGTGCTGATTATACAGGTAATATATCACCCACGGTGCATCGAGGACAGTAGGATGCACCTGGGTCGGTGCATGGGACGAGGACGCAGTATGAGAAAATCGTGCGGTGCATACATATCAACAAAACACGCACCATTGATTCAAACTGCTAGTCCAACCAAACAACAGCACGCGCAAAGCCGGCAGTAAGGCCGCTGTTGGTGGGTTGGTTAGGTTATCGATTAATGGAAACGATGGAAACCGTTCGACCCGGCAAAGAATCTTGGCGATGGATACTTGCGAATTGCGGCCCGGTGTGCGTTGGCTGCTAATTAATAGTCACTTCGACGGAAAAACGATGCAAAAACATGACCACCACTTTACCCACTGCCGAGATTTCTCCACCCCGTAGACGCCATCCGTGTCGCCGTGCGATTTTTCCGTGACGCAACACGCCACAAATCGGCACCGCAAGAGAATATCGAATCAAAGCATTAGCCGTACCGAAAAGGCACACTTTTAAATTTAGCTCCCTGGCAGCCTCCTGTGCCCACCCCGGGGGCAATTTGGGCGATTGGCGTTCAAGGATGTCTAGCTGGAGCCAGTTTCGTTGGCCGGCGGCCACCACCAGTTGACGACCGAAGCGACATCTTCATCCCGTGCACGCTGGGCACAATCGTAGAAAGTTCTCGGCTTGTTTTGCTGGAAATAATAACACTAATTGCCCTGCACACCCAGCAGTATACGGCATCCCATCCCATCGGCTTCTACACAAGCACAGGCCCGCCTGCCGCTGCATTTTCCACTGATTGTGTTTATCTATTCTTAATTGAATATTTTAGCGCAAGAGAACGATTGTGCGCGAAACTAGGCAATTGATTGGTTGCCGGTTGCTTTGGTTGCCGGAGACCGATTTCCGATCAACCAGCGGGGTGTGGTGGACGACGCGAGACGGCAGAAGGAGGGTTCTACCATCAACAACCCCCCTCGCTCGGATTCCACTTCCAGTCTAATGAACGTGCGAGGAGCACTTAAGCTCGTGATGTTTACATTAGAATAGAGTGAAGCTAGAGAGCGGGAGGGGGTTGGGGTTGAAGGGGGAGGTGGGAGGGCGAGTACTGCCCGGGCGAAATCAATCGATGAAAATGAAGTTATTTTTCATTTAGTTCCACAAACCAATCCTGCCCGGCACGAGAATGGAACTGTGTCGTGAAAACAAATTGACGTACATCGAGTTGCCCTTGGCAATTGCGGACAAATCTACGGGGTTGTCCGTCCACTTCAACTCGAACGCTGTTTGACCAACGGTTTACGGTTGGTGGTAGTAAATTTTCGATAAATTAGATTAAACATCGCACACGCTCGTTTATGACATGATACGAAGGTAAAACAAAAAAAAACAGTCTCCTAATCATGCAATAATTTTTGCCGTTCTCAAAGCGATTAAACAATCACCTGACGCACCGGTTGCAGGTGGTATAGATAGATACACCTCAGCTTACATAAACCTATTTCGCAGGCCGGTTGGCGAGAGGAGAGGAGCTTCTTGTGGAACCCTTTCACCAACCATGCCCGTTAGATAAGACGCTCGATTCATAGCCGGTACGTTGTCTTCTAGCTGGGAACGTACGCACTTCTATTTGCGTTACTACATCGTCAGCGGCTGGGCGGCTGGGTGCTCTGCCTGCTGAACAAACAAGTCGGGGTCGGGGTTGCCTTAGACCGATGTAATTGTAAGCGAAAGGCCCCACCAGTGTGAATGATGCCATTGTATCCGGAAGAGCTCTACCAGAAGTGGATCTGCCAACCGGGGTAGCATTAAAACAATACGCCCGCGAGCGAACGGAAGGGATCGTGAGCGAAAAACCGCGCGTCGCGCGTCTACAAAACAAATTTGCTGTGCCGTAAAGTAAAGTAGTACACTCGATTCGTTCTGTCGAATGGTACATGCTTATTTTGGTGTGTTTTTTTGTTTGTGTTAAAGCTTCAAACTTCACGCGTTTAATAATATTCACAGAGCATCGCAATATGCTGCCCAAAAACCATTCAAACTTAACCGACCGTTTCCGACACCGTTTGGAACCGGTACCATTCCGAACACGAAAACTTCACCCACACGGACAAGATGCAATAAATTGTTAAACGAATACTTTGTGTAACAGCTTCGGTAGTAGGCCCCTATCTCCATCTCCCTCTCGCTCTATCGCACTTTCCTTCGTCCAAACTCACACGACTCGTCGTATTCTTATCTTAGTGTAGCGCAGTAAGATCCGCAAACACCCAGGGCTGTAAACAATCGTTCACGAGCATATGGTTCCACGGGCGTTCGTAAAATGTGATGACGCATGTATGACGGAACCCTTTATCCACTTTGCTCCCACCGGGGGGGGTTGCTCTCTCCCACTTGCACGGCAAGTTTGTTGCACGGCGTATGACACACTCCAGCGGCAGCGCAGGGGGAAAAACGGGCTGGCGTAGGGAAGCTGGCGAAAATGGTGGCCCCAAAATTTGGCCGTGCCTGCTGGATGACGATCCATCCAACATCCCGTGGCTTGGCATGACAGGCGTCAGGCGCAGGCGGCTAGCACCTACAAATGTGGTAAATTTCACATCAGCCCGGCGACTGTGGCGTGCTTAGAAACAATTATCATCGTTTTTTTTGTTCCTTCTTACGCTCGGTTTCGAGTAAATCGATAATTTTGTCAAATCCGGCCACCGTCCACCACACATGCAGACACGGTTGGAGCAGAGGTACGTACGGTTCGGATCTTGATAACTTTTTCTAACAGCCAAAGGACGGCACCGTCCCTGTGGCTGCTCAAAAGAGTGACTTTTCACCCTAGATAAAAGCTTGTAGGGAACGATTGGGTACGAATGTGTGAAGTGAAACAAACGACCACACGGATGCCAACGCGCTCACTTACTCAAACAACGTTGAAATTCACCCGGAAGAGAAATTTCATTACCACCTTCGGGAATCGGAAAAAAAGAGTGCATGAGTGTTGTTATTTTCCGCTTAAAGTCCAGCAACTTATAACCGATCTGAGAGATAGCCGATCTGAGAGATTGAAAACATTACGATTAAGATTGAAAACTTACCTTCGTCGTGTGACATTATGCTCTCGTCCGGCGAGGTCGGTTCGGCCGACGTGATCATCGTTGTTTTGCGGTCTTCCTGCAGCTTTGTGAAGAACGTCACCGCGTAGTCGATCACATCGCCCGGCTGCTCGAGCAGATATGCTATCGAAAACTCCAGCAGCACATCCCGTAGCCCGTCCGGAACCTGGATGCGATGCTTTTGTTGGCTCGACATAGTTCGTCTGTTTTGTGGCACACTGTCGAAGAAAGAAATACAAAACAGAAATGCACCATCAGCATAAAAGCATTATTTTTTATCATGGTACAACCGTAAGGAGAGGGAAGGAAACCGGGAGATGGGGGAATGCATGTGTAGCTAATAAACCCCACGAACAACTCGCATCAAATGTAACACATACACATAGAAACCGGACAGCTTCAATACCACAACCGAACAAATCACGTGCGACATGCAACAGGAAATCACAGTGGAGCAATTAAGGGCCAAAGTCATGAACCACCACCGACCCTCCCTTCCTCCCTCCAAAAGCGCGGCGCGATGAAGATCGAAAGCGGAGAGAAGCTGGCGAAGAGAAGACAGTAGCCGTCTGCCACGGCAAACGCTCGAGCCATTTAATTGAGTTTAATTAAATTCGCAATCATGTGTCCCGGAGCCGGGAGTCGAAGAATGACTACTTGATCTTGCTTTCCTTCCACCGTACCGGATTACGGGATGAATTCCAGTGATGGGTTGCGCTGGGTAGCATTATAACGATGGCCCAATGCTGTATGCTTTCCCGGTGCATTAAGTAGTGCTAATAGTCTAAACTAAAGACCCACATTAGCAGTTCGCACGACTGCAAATAGATGTCCGTATTTAATCTTTCCTATTTAACAGGATGCAAAAAGCGTCTTAGCCGCTTACACTAATTAATACCAGGAAAGATAGTGTAGATATATAAATCGAATTCGGTTTGTCCCGTTGATTGTGGAGGATAGAGATTCAGCCAAAACTATCAAAAGGTTTTCCCCGATTGCGAAAAGCCATTTGTAGCAAAACGAAGAGCAAATAACATAATATTAATCGCTTTACATCTGCTGCAAATACCCAGCACCGAACGCGGCCAGTTTAATAATATTATCGAATCAAACAATAACAGTACAAGGTTAAACACCGTTCGTTCGGCGTTGTTCGGGCGCTGTTATTGCTGATACATAAATTAAAACTAATGTACGTGTTTCAACGCCACGAACCAACGGTGGTTCGAATGTTATGGCAAATTCTACAGTCAAATTGCTGTTCTGGCTCGTCCGCAGTGGCCCCCACAATCAACACCCCCCCCCCCCCTCCTCCCCCTCACCCACCCGCCCACGCGCTCCCTATCGCAAACACTTCGCATGCAATGCGAGCGGACGGAATCGTCTGAAAATCACGAAGGCACTATTCATCTCGCGAGGGACGCCTGTCTTGGGTCTGGGACTTGAAGCACGTACGACTAAACAAGGGCCATGAGCTAAAGAGAGAGAGGGAGAGAGCGGAGGGAGAGAGAGAGAGAACACACAGACAGCACAGCCCCATCGTGCCATGCACGGTATCATTTCTGTACCATGACATCACGAAAGTGTTCGATAATCGATACGGAGCCGTTTCGAGGAGCATGGAAAAATGGTCCGCTGGCCCGCGCTGGTGTGCAAAACGGAACACACCATTTAGCTGGACAGCGGCGGAGAAGCTGTTAAAATACAGTCAATAACATAGATTCCGAAGCTTTATTTCCTACAATTACACTTCCAGGCGCACCGTGCAGTGGTGTGTGTATTTACCGGCCAGTTTTGCCTCTTTACCACCTCTCAGCTGCTCAGAGCTGACCTTCCCACCCAGCAGACGTGGTGGGTGATGCAAAATCAGAGCCCTCCCTCACACCCAAACACACCCTCGGCCGCCTTTCCCTTCAGCGCCGTGCGTGCGCCGGCTCTATCGCCGGGGGAAGAATGTTTTGCGTAAACAATCGAATTGTTTTATTGCCCATAGACTATTTATTTTTGCCCATCCAATGCAACCGTTGCGCGTGGTGTGTGTTCGCGTTGCAGCGCAACCGAAGGTTTCGGTTCCATCCATCTCATTAGGTTTCGCGCTGAACACTCATCGTGGAGCTGCCATCAAAAGAAATGCGCGAAAATAGCAGCACGGCACTCGGTGCGTACGGTTCATTAGCCGGTCTGCTGTAATTGTTACATCTCGTTTTTTTGTTTTTTTTTGTTGTTGTATTCTTTGGGCATGATTTTGTCCCCTCGTGTGGTGCAGCATCCCGTCGTCTCGCAATAGTAAAATTGCTAGACAACGAAACTGTAACGTGTTGAATGACAATAGTCACCTGACGTCTACTTGACACGTACCGTACCCCACCCCAGCACAGCATCATCAGTCACCCGGTCCAACCCGTTCGCGTCACCGATGGAGCACATTTTTTTTATCGCTGACAAACCAGATGGGACTGAAGAACCTGCTCCACTCGTGCTTAAACGTGCTGGGGCGCGCGCGTAAAGGTGTACGTCGCCGCTGTTACATGACCATAGCCAGCTCACCTTCACGACCAACGACAGACCGACCGAGAAGGGTAAGCTCAAAAGAGAATGAGCGAACGAGCGAGAGAGAGAGAGAGAGAGAAAGAATGTCAGGGCTAAATATTCATCCTGACCGAGCAACGCGAAAACAGTAGTAACGAGTGTGAAAAATGCCTCTGCCTACAGGGAGATGAGCGCGATAAGACACGAGCCAATCCCACACACACGCACACACACATTGGACGACTGTTGATAGTGCAGGGAACAGCAGCTCTTCAAACATGAAGCTTAAAAACTTACGAAAATTATAAACTACACATTGGAGCTCCACTTAAAAACAAGAGACGTCGGTGGTTTTGCTCGACTTTCTTTCTCACCTCCACCCTGTTAAACCTCCATATATCATGCTTAACTTTAATTCCTTATCATTTTTCTAGACACTCATAAACACACACACACACGCAGGTGGTCTCAGCCGTTGCGATCACACACCATCGAGATCGCTCATTACCCTTCAGCCAGGCAACAAGCCACCCAGGCCAAGACCGGTGCGCAACGGCTCGGCTTGTCACATGACGATCAAATTGGGTTAATTTGGCTTGCACGCCATCCGGCCTCTGCGTTGCCGCCGTTGCCATGTTGTAAGCGCGTTCGAGAGCCGCCATCACCTGGTTCCATCCGAACGCCCGATTTATGCTTGGCTGATGAGCCCGCTGTCCGAGAGAGCGCACGGAAACAACACGGCCTAAAGGTAAAGGTAATAATTGCGTCACAAATAAGGAACACATTAGCACGTGACACATGAGACTCGGTGTCTCACGTCACGACGGAAGGATTCTTCCAAGACGAAAGGCGGTCCGGGTCCATTCGCAACAAGCGCGATTTGGGATTTGTTTGACGATTTGTTTGATGAACTGCTTTCGACGAACCGGCTGTGGTTGAGTTATCCTCCGGCGCGGCTTCGTCGGTTTATCGAAACGAAATCGGGTTGATTTACTCAAACGATCTAAACCAAAACCAGCGCCACCCCATGGGGCGAGGGCGAGTTCTGGGTTTGGGAGTTTTCCCACCCGCGATCGACGCGAACTCAGTCGAAAATTATTTCGTCTGTTTATACTAACGTCCGAACGGCGAAATCAATCTTCGAACGCCATTTATTTTATTTTATTTTCTTTGCCCGGCCAAAGAATGCCGATGCTGCCCGATGGCGATCCGATCCGTATGCAGCAAAGCAGCATAGATTCACGCAGTTTTTAAAACGTGCACCACCTACACCCCCAGAGCTCCCGCGTGCTGTTAATTCGAGTTCTTGCGAGAGGTGCACGTTTGTGCGCCGGATGATGATGGTTTCCACGCCTTTCCCCAAGTCGGTCGGTTGTGCTGTCTGCACAACGTTTTGGCGTATTTGGGCGTAGCGGCAGGCTCGGGCAACGAACGGTCTTATGACTGTTTTTGAGCTGTTCAATAAATTACGCAAAGTTCGTTATTTTCCTAGCGCTGTCAGGGAGAATGAAATTAGGATAGCAGTTGCCACTCCGTCACGAACTCAAACAAGTGCGCGCTCCAGGAATGTAAACATCCTTCAAACGACCTTAGGTTCTGCATACGCAGCTGAGAACGTCCCATCAGAAAACGTTTTCAGCCGAGCACGTTCCTGCGGATCCGGGATTTTATTATTTTCAATCGGGAACAGAAGAAAATAAACATGAAATGATATCATTTACAAGGAGTCGAGACACTTAGACTCAGGCATCGAAAATAATATAATGCTCGGCTTGGAAATGTATGTCCAGTGTTTTATAAAATAAGTGATAATTAGTAGATTTTAAGCATATTTTACACGTTTGGTTTTAGGATCACCTACAACCTTATTATTGAAGTTAACCGACCCATTAAAAATCACCTAAATTGATCAGAAGAATATCGTTTACTATGAACTAACGATGAGCAGCAAAAACTATTGATAATTGATTGATAACCAAAAGTATTTGTATCTCGTACTCAATGACAAATATCAAAATGTAAGAGTGGCAAAAAAGTAAGTAATTCTTCATCACCACATCAATAAATAGCAGCATTGGTGTTATAGTCTAGGATAGACTTCATGTCAGAAAATACATGGAACATTGAACAACTCACAGTTGTAAAAACGACGACGAAGAAAATGAAACTGTAAATTGATACAAATTTAAGGTTAGCTAATAACATAATAAAACCAAATGTGTATGTGTTGACACATGAAGCAACAAAACCTTTAAAAATTGATAAGAGCACTTAAAAATCTAGAAAAAACGTACTCATACATCGTGAAACATCCGACAAAAGTACTTCGAAGGATTCTAAATACAATTATTGATCGACAAATACTCGTTACGCTGTTGTCTTCAGCCATCTGTAGCTGAATGTTGCGTAAAAATTTTACCCAAATTTAACATCCTCGGGCTGGTACGGAAAGAAACGGAAAAAGTTTCCTTAAATTTGCCCCACACAACATGATGCGTTTGTGATGGAAACTAATCGCCCCATCACCAGTGGTCAGCAGAGTGAAGTTATTCAGCTGTAGAACATTGTCAAATGCGAGTAAAACACGAACGAAGCCAACAGAAAGGTGCGTTCCTTCCGTCCACAGTGGTCGGCCAGTACTTAAAAGTAAGATAATGGTTTCGCGCGGACAATCCACGGCTGGCGACGGCCGCCAGCAATTTTCCTGCTCCTCTATTCTACACCCATTTAAAGCACTTTCGGTCGTATGAATGTTCCCCGCGACCGGCAACAAGCGTGCACAGATATCGGAACCGAAGCAGAAGAAGCTCGTGGTCGTAAATTTCGCGACCTTCCTAAATTTTCATTATTTACCAGCGACAGCGGTGGAAAGCAGCAATCCCAGCAGCACCACGGAAAGCACAGGAAAAGCGTCCACAGCGAAACGGCCCGAAAAACCCCTTACAAAAGAGGGGCGTTTTTCACGAGGTTCCGGGAAATCGCAGCAAAAGGGATAGCTCCGGTTTCCCTCCCCCGGCACACGCGCATGTGATAAGAAGTAGTTTCTCCGGGGGTCGTTCCGCGGACGCCGACCGGGTCCCTTAGGAGGCACACCGGGAGTCTGGGACTGCGCTGGTAATGAATTTATCATCGTATCCACACAAAGCACCGGTCTTACAAACCTCGAACCCACGAAAATGCCAAGATCCGTCTATCAGAGCGCCCATTTCATATCGCACCGGTCCGGGACCTTTGCACGTGTGCCCTTTTTTGGTCATCCTTTGGAGGCGATACCTACTGCCAACGTGGAACGCGTGGTGCATAAACTTGAAGATTTCATGGGATTTCAATAAATAATAAGAACTACGCTACAGTTACAGTTTTTTTTTTTTTAGTGCCGGACGTAACATGCCAAATCCAAAGGAGTTTAAATTATTTTGCCACATAGCTTGCGCGCGCGCCCTTAAAAAGCGCAATACGCAACACAACAATAGGGTTGCTACACCCAACAGGGGCTCGCAAACGGTTAGCACTACGGTAAGAAGCAACCGAGCATTGAATCGATATTCGCTCCTTTTCGAGCGCGCGCGTTCACTAAAAGCACGGTTCGCGTTGATAATATAAAATCGATAACTACCAAAATTACCGTTCGCCGGTGCGGGGGGAGAAGGGGGGGGTGAGGGTGAGTTTTCCATTCCGACCTGCTCCGAACAAACACGGGGAAAAAACACAAGCCTCACGAAAAGCTATTTTGTACAAACACACAAGACGACAAACGGTTTGTGTGTGAGTGTTTTTTTTTTTGGGTTTTTGTTTTTGTTGGGAGTTATAAAACCTGACGCGTCGATGCAATCGGCAAACAAAAATGGTAGTGTGCATACCACTTCATGCACCAATTTGCTTCCATTTTTCCGCTCCCGCACGCTCGAAAAGTCGGGCCGATTTCCTGGGGCAAGATTTCGAGACGTGCCCGGCTGACGGAGGACGGTTCTGGGCGTTCAACACACGGCCAGCCTCGTTTGTCCTCGATGCGTCTGTCACAGGGTCTCTCCCCCTCTCTCTCTCTCTCTCTCTCTCTCTCTCTCTCTCTCTCTCTCTCTCTCTGTCGACGCTATCATGATGTCACAGTTCTGCTTATGGGCATTCCGGGCCACATGAAAACGCATATTAACACGGTCCCCCATGGCCCACCGCCTTCGTCTCGCCATACCGTCTTGGAGCGACAGCATAAACGCCAACGGAGCGATGAACAACAGCATGTTGCCGCTGCGCCAACTTGAAGTTATTTCACGTGTGCTCCTTTTTTTTTTGCCTGCCCCTTTTTTGCGTTCATTTTCGAGTTCCCTGTTTTATCGTCGCACGCCTTGCGTCTCGCGTCTCGGGATGTAAGCCACATAAATACGGTGGCCAACGCAGCGAATGAAACGGTGAAACAAGATGCGAGCCACCTCACCATGGTTCCGAGATTGTAATATTTCACGATCGCAGGATAACATGTTTTTACTCTTACCGGGGCTGTGACGGCGAAAAGTCCCCGTTTGGTGTTTGGTTTCTTGTTTTATTCTCAGCAGCCCATCACAGCCAGCTTCCTCGTAGCGGGCGCTCGCCGAAGGGAAGGGTGAGGGTGAGTTTTTGCCGCAACCACCATTTAGTGGTCTCATTTATTGTAAAAATCGTACATTCCATCCCAACGGACCACAGGACGGTTTGATGTTGGATAATCTTGCAATAGATGAGCCATCATAATATCATCACCGTAAGCATGCTCAAACGGCATTTCCCCGCCAGCTCGCAATAGTCATCCAATCCAGTGGGATCTTACAACCGAGTACACCCGAACGCCGGACCGAAATCGAAACCCGGATCCCTTTTTTGGGGGGGTTCGTGCCTCCCCTTTTGCATATCGGCATTACCCGGTAGTGGTTGTGCTTCACATCGTCGCATTCGAGCGGTCACCAAACCACCCTCGAAAACCCAACAAGAGGCCCACTAGGACGCAAAATGGACGGACCGTCTCAGGGCCGGGTCGAAGAAAATGAGTTGGGTCGGTCGGTCGGTCGGTCGGTTGCTTGCTGCGGCATTCGGAAAATCCCGGCCATTCGACGATCGATAGCAGACGTTTCGGCTCCTACCGGTTGGTCCCTCTTGAGGCCGGTGCCGAGCAAAACACGCGCAGGACAACCTCGTGTGTATGTTTATACGTGCACTGGCTCCCTTGAGAGCACCGCAAGTGTATCCATTTTTAATGCTCTTTTTGTGCATATAAAACTCCACCGTCGAGAACATCATTCAAAGCCACTGATCCAATTTGATGCGATTTGTGGGATCCTTGCTCAATTCCCCTCCCCCCCCCCCC